>JANAVB010014508.1:0-51989 GCA_029216955.1 Iris pallida
GTTCATTCTCCGTTTTTTTTAAACGGAGAATGACGTTCTCCGTCTTTTGAAACGGAGAATGTTATTCTCCGTTTAGTTTGAAAAGGAGAATGAAGATGAGCTTGATGAGAATATAACGAGGTTGGTATGGGCTAAGAAGACTACAATGATGAGGTTGGTATGGGCTAAATTAGATTTCAAGAGAACTTCTGTCTTTTATAATGTCTGCTCTGCTCTGTCTTTTATAATAAAATCATTTTTGAGTTACATTTACATTGTGAAAACCACGAAAAGTTTGACTTTTTGAGTTATATTTACATTATGAAAGTCTGAAATACTACATAAAATCCTACTATCAAAAAAAAGTTGAATGTGAGCTGCGTGCGGGCATCGCAGAGCAATAGAACTCCTTGAGGCAAAAGAATTCCTTGAGGCAAATCACTTCATCGTGCATCGTCAGAGCAATGGAACTCCCTGAACAAAGAACTCCGTATATAGTCAGAGCAATGGAACTCCATGAACAAAGGAACTCCGTGCATAGTCAGAGCGAATCAAAGTGCGAGCGCTTCGATAGAGTGTGGGTTGGCAATAAATTCAAACCCAGGCACATCTCAGTCTTCTGAAGGACTTCACCACCAAAGCTTCTTCAACCAAAACCCTGCGGCTCTTCCAGTAACCAACAGAAAAGAGTCTTGCCAAGGTGGGGGATCGGTAGAGTGCATCTCCAGGATGAAGAAGGATGCCTTTGCAAGGTGCTCTGCCTCAAGGAATTCCTTTGCAAGGTCCTTTGCTCTCAAGGAATTCCTTTGCTTCTGTTTCTGTACCTCAAGGAATTCATCTTGCTCTTGCTCTGACGATGCACGATGAAGTGATTTGCCTCAAGGAGTCATCCAAAGGTTCCTATGCTCTGATGAAACATGATGAAGTGATTTGCCTCAAGGAATTCAATTGAAAGCTTCGACTGTAAAGGAGGAGTGTTGTTCTCCGTCATCTTTCAGTTCGTATCCACATGGTAGATGTTTGGATCTCGAAAAGTATCAGAAAAACCTGTACGAAGTGGCCTTCTGCAGAGCCAAGGAGTTCCATTGCTATGACGATGCACAATGAAGTGTTGGATGACATCCAAAGGTTCCTTGAGGCAAGTCACTTCATCGTGCATCGTCAGAGCATAGGAACCGTTGGATGACTCCTTGAGGCAAGTTACTTCATCGTGCATCGTCCGAGCAAAGGAACTCACTGAGGCAAAAGAATTCCTTGAGGCAGAGCACCGTGCAAAGGCATCCTTCTTCATCGTGGAGATGCACTCTACCGATCTCCCACCTTGGCAAGACTCTTTTCTTGAGGCAAAGGACCTACAAAGGAATTCACTTCATATTGCATTCTTTCGAGCAATGGAACGCCCTGAGGAAAAGGAATTCCTTGAGGAAAATCACTTCGTCGTGCATCATCGGACCAATAGAACACGTCGAAGAAATGAACTCCTTACGGCAAAGGAACACCGTGCATAGTCCGAACGAATCAACGTGCAGGCGCTTTGACAGAGCGTGGAACGATAATAAATCCAAACCGAGGCACATCTCAGTCTTCTGAAGGACTTCACCACCGTGCATCGTTGGACCAATGGAACCCGTCGAACAAAGGAACTCGTTGCGGCAAAGGAACACCATACATAGTCCGAGCGAATAAACGTGCGGGCGCTTCGATAGAGCGTTGGTTGGCAATAAATCCAAACCCAGACACATCTCAGTCTTCTGAAGGACTTCACCACCAAAGCTTCTTCGAACGAGGAGATCGACAACCAAGAAGAAAGCGTCTTGCCAAGGCGGGGGATCGGTAGAGTCCATCTCCACAAGAAAAGCTAAGTGAGACGAGAACAAACTCTCCCTACACTACTGCCATTTATAGGCATGGAACAACTCGCACTCATGCGCCAAGTGGCAGCCACTTCGAATTCAATTCAATTAATTTCCATCAATACCAATGCATCTGCCCCTTCTCAAGTAAAGCTAGGTAAGACTAGAACAAACTCTCCCAACTACTGCCATTTATATGCCATTAATACCAATAAATCTGCCCATTCGAATTCTGCCAACTTTGATACCCCCTACTTATGAAAGTTTTTTTCCAATGAGAGAAACTTTGATACAGTAGGGGGTATCAAAGTTTTGATACCCCCTATGTATGACATGTGGGCCATCTCAAAATTTGTATATATATATATATATTTACACGTTTTACAAAGCAGGAGGGGCCCACATGCCATACATAGGGAGTATCAAACTTTGATACCCCCTACTGTATCAAAGTTTTTTTTTCTTAATTTTACTTAACTTTAAATGATAGACTTTGATACAGTAGGGGGTATCAAAGTTTGATACCCCCTATGTATGACATTGGGCCATCTCAAAATTTATGTATATATATATATGTTTTCACGTTTTACAAAGCAGGAGGGGCCCACATGTCATACATAAGGGGTATCAAAACTTTGATACAGTAGGGGGTATCAAAGTTTTGATACCCCCTATGTATGACATGTGGGCCCTCTCAAAATTTATGTGTATATATATATGTGTACACATTTTATAAAGCAGGAAGGGCCCATATGTCATACATAGGGGGTATCAAAACTTTGATACCCCCTACTGTATCAAAGTTTTTTTTCTTTTAAATGGGCCCCATACATAACTTACAAAAAAAGTATAAATAAACAAAATTTTGTTATAGTCAAGATTTGAACCAATGACCTCTTAAATACAAGTCTAGCATTGTAACCACGACACCACAATAGCATTCTCCGTGTTTTATTAAAAGGAGAATAGCATTCTCCGTTTTTAATTACACGGAGAATAGCATTCCCAGTGTTAAAAAACATTAGAATGTTCATTCTCCGTTTTAATTTGAAATGGAGAATGATATTCTCCGTTTCATTTGTACGGAGAATTATATTCTCTGTTTTGAACTGCACGGAGAATGCCGTTCCCAGTATTAAAACGATTGAGGATTCTATTCGTCGTTTAATTTGGAACGGAGAACGGCATTCTCCGTTTAATTTGAAATGGAGAATACGATTTCCAGTGTTAATAACACATTAGAATGTTCAATCTCCGTTTTAATTTGAAACAGAGACTGATATTCTCCGTGTTATTTGAAACGAAGAATTATATTCTCCGTTTTGAACTGCACGGAGAACATATTTTCTCCATTTTTGATATTCTCTGTTTTGAACTTGGAATTTGATATTCTCCATTTTTATCTAATTTTCTTCTCAAACTTTTGCATTGGAGAACATATTTTTTATCTAATTGTCTCGTATGAATGACATCTTGCCACATAAGAAAGACATTGCCTTAAGTCAACGACGTTTCATTTTATTCCATTTGCTCTTTGTCACTATTTCGCTTTCGTACTTTACAATTACGAAAATCGTGACCCGATTTTTTACAAACTCTACAAGTTCTAGGCTTCGGGATAGGCTGACTTTCTGTAGGCTGGCGTGATTTCCCTTGAGAAGGCCTTCCTTTTGTTGCTACCGGATTTGGCTCTTTTAAAGCTTCATGCACTCCATGAACTGCATCAGCTACCATTTGTTCTTCTTCACCAATATCAGTCACCATTTCTTTCAACTCTATCAGAACAGACGACATCAACTCCGTTACCCTCTCTTGAATTTTGCTTGATTTTTTACAATAGTGTAAACAGATTAACTTGTTCATTAATACCACCATACCTTCTGCTCTCAATACTGTATGGGTGGATGAATCTTCTTTCTGAGCCAGGTCCGAGAGATAACTCTCTTTGCAATCCTTAAGCCAACGAGATTTTATCAAGTTCTTTGGAATATCTCCAATTTGTAATATCTTTATTGCTGAAAAAATATGCCTACAAGGAATCCCTTTGGTCTCCATCCATAAGCATTCACAATTTATGATGTTGTCGGCCGGATCAAATGTAACCTTCCGGTTGACACTGTTTGGCGACATATGTGAGCCCCATCTAATTTTTTTTCCTTTTATGATTATTTAATTATCTATGTTAATTATCATTAATGAATAGTCTAGGTTCATGGTTCTCATTAAACAGATAAACCTAGGTGTAAATACAATCAAGTATTCAATAGGAAGCTGTTCCCTACAAAACCCATATTGTCAGGGACCCTTGTGTAAAAATTTGAATTCAAATCCTAAGGGTACTCGAAAGAGGCCTGTACTTTTTGATCCAAACACTAAAGGGTTTAAAACAGCAAGGGATAGGTTTAAATATGATTTAAACTATTTGAACCTCCCTAGGATTCTATCTCGACCAAATCCAGGCCTATGCACAGATATGCATATATATAGGCCGATCACCCTATGTTCTCCTTTACAAACCCTAAGTGAAACTCTCGATCTTCTCTCAATAGCAACATCAAAGGAAGAACCTGTGGAATCATCCAACCTTGGAAACCACAATACCAGGTATTCTCCATGCCCTCACTCGTACATCTGGTTATACATAGTATTTAAAATAATACCTAAGAGACTCTAGGTAGGGGACTAGGAGTGTAGCCTGTGGTATGACGAATAGTGTTCGAAAGTACAGGGTATAGCATAGGCCATTGTCCATGAGATAATGGGAGAGTATCGGGTTATATGGATTCCTGGGTATTTAGGCAGGTCAGGAAGAGTAGGCAAGGCCTGCCTATGATTCATGGGAGATACCAACTGATGTATCCACCCCAAGGACAGCAGGTAAGTCTAAAGGCTACATCCTAGGAGAATCCTGGGCTGGAAAATCGATATAGCAGAGATGAAACCTCTGGATACTTAAGTTTTCCCCACATATAGCATCCTGGCAAGTTTTTCATCCTTAATCTGATATGGGAATTATGTTTGAAATAGTACATTACCATGGACTTGGGACCAGCGAGTAGTTCCAAGTAACTACTGGTGTATGCATGATTCCAGTAATGTCAGGACAAGTCTACACCAATGGGGAAGACAGGCAAATTCATGTGTTCAGGATTTCATCTGACCCTTAGTACCAGGGACCTCCACACTAATACACGCGACCCTAGACACCATGGTGGGTATCAAGGCAAGGGGAACACCTAGTAAACTCTAGGTATTGATATCACTATTACCCTATCATCTTGGGAATTAACCTTGAGTACTGTCCTGTATGTAGATGTCTCTATAGGGAGTAGGTTTGACAGGACCAGACCCCTAGGTACTAAACCTGGTACTGACATTGGGTCCCCCTTATTATCTCTCAAACTTAACCTGGGCATAGAAGGTGTAGGGGTACGAATCAATGTACAGATGTGGATTTCAATCGAGTGATAGGACAAGGGCGTATAGGAGTAAACTGGACTATTTTTCAAGAATTGAACCTGTTCCTACCACTCATGGAACTTCTCATCTCTGTACTGACAACAAATGAACATCATATTTGATTCAATGCTCATTATACCCTTAAAGTATGTGTATCATAGATTACTGTTTATACAATATATATCTTAAAGAAGTGTTCCAGAGAGTAATCGAGAACTAAAGAGAAATCAATAAGGGCTAGCTATTCCTGATGCCACAACCCAAATTTCTTACAGATATACATATCTGGTGATCACCCTTTACAGTCGAGAACAGTCCTAAAATGTCCTTCCTAGACCAATAGGTATCTAATATTCTCCAAGGACTCAGTTTTACCCTTTTGTGAAATAATGTAATGTGATAACAACATACAATTGGAGTCTTTGTTCTCTCTTGAAATAGATTACTCTCTGTGCAACAGCATGGTATGTACTAATAGTGCACAGAAAGGGTAGTCAAGACCAAAATACAATTTGGAGTCATGTGTTCACCATGGAGTGTTGGACTGAAAATTACATGTGCTCTTAGAGAGACAGGGTGTACAGGGTCCCTAGATTCAGGATAATCATGAATAACAGGGTAGTGTATCACCTGAAGGGTTAGATGAGACCCACCCATAACTTGGACCCAAAGAAGTATTGGTAAATAGAAAGGGGAATCGGGAAAGGGTGTTTCTTTTCTGACATCTAAACACATGAGTTTTTGACTCAGAATCCTGTCTAACTGAAACCAGGATTTCAATATAGCTGAGAACTCCTAATGAGATCCTAAAAGACTAGAACACCAGTACAAGCATCAAGCCACGTAGAAGTCAGAGGGTGGCAAGTATAGGACTAAGCTACCAGTGCACAGGGAGGGGTATTGAATTAGAGGGCACCTACAGTAAGCATACATGAGAGATATTCCCACAGGGAACTGAAACTGAAGACCATATCAACTAAATCTGAAGTTGATATAGCAGGGTAACAGTGGGGTAGTTAGTAGAGTAGTAATTCATCATAGCAGCCAGTAAAGATTCACTTTTACTAGGACAATAGAGCAAGAGACAGCAAAACCAAATAAATAAATAGATAACCTAAACCATGCTATAGGTCAATAGAATAATTGTTGTTTCACACATTCAGAATTTGTTTGTTGACCCTATTGAATTATCAAATATGTCACTTGGGCTCAGACTTGGCATTGGATCTATTACAGCAGTTCGGGACCTCAGGCGAGTACAGTTTGTTGTCTGTTTTCAATATTAAATTACACTATATCTCATCGTTTGGTCATTAATTATGTGGATTTTATTTTAGTATAAACAATGAGTCGGGAACTTGAAATACCAAAGATATGTGATCCGACCGTAGACAGTGCTTATTTTCCTGCAAGTAGACATTGTAGACAGTGCTTATTTTCCTGCAAGTAGACATTGTAGACAGTGCTTATTTTCCTGCAAGTAGACATTGTAGACAGTGCTTATTTTTCTGCAAGTAGACATCGTAGACAGTGCTTATTTTTCTGCAAGTAGACATTGTAGACAGTGCTTATTTTCTGCAAGTAGACATTGTAGACCGTGCGGTGTAGTACCCCAGACCGATCATATATCAAGGTATTTCTAACAGTCGGGAAGGTATTGTTTATTTTATTTTACTGTCTTTACTTTCGTCTTACTATTATTTTTAAAACTCATAATTGATGTCTAACCTTTGTTTATAGTCTCTTTCATATATTTGGAACTGCATTCGATGAATTGTACTCGTTCCATCCTGACTGGGTAACCAAACAAATTTTAGGTGATTGCGAGGAGGTCGAGTGCCCTGACCAGTATGGCCCATACATGGGGGATTTAGTTGAGACAGATTTGGTGTATCAGGAGGAGTACGCAGCGTCTGATCCTGCTGCATTTGCTTAGTTTCATTCTTAGTTAGAGCTGAGACTTGTATTGGATTTTTTTAGTTGATGTGAGACTTGTAGTGGAGATATCATTTTATTTCATTATCATACATTTCCTTGAGATGGATATTTATTTCATTTTCTAGTTAGAGCTGTGGTTGTCCCATGTGAGAATTATATTATTTGCGTGGTTGTTCATCATATTGTTACAGCGTTCTACCGCCGACTCTGCGGCGTAGGCTGGGCGTGCACACGGTTCATGCCCAAATATTGGGTGCGGGTCGTGACACTTTTCATGGTAGCCCATGCAGGTCGAAGTTTCGCAAGACCAGCGAAACCGTGGTAGTACTTAAGATAGTCGTACTACTGCGGGCCTGTGATTAGGACTAGGAACAAGGACCTAAGGACTATCTTCGTAAGCTAGATTTGCGTCATTGACTTCTATGCTCGCCTTCAATTACTCTTATGCATCCTGTTTGAATCATTCCATTCGTCTAATGATTTCCTTTATTTTCAGCTGATGGATCCACACGACAGGAACAACGCTGCATGGAATACCCCACCGACTGTTGGCGGATTATACACTTACGAGACTCCTCCGACTCAGGGAGGCCAGCTTACTCACCAGGGTGGACCGGCTCAGCCACAGTATTCGAGGTTCCGCAGGGATGACATTTCGCCCCCACCGCAGTTCCCTCCGCGGACGCCAGCACCAGCACCCATTCCTCCACCGGCACCAGCAGCTTATCCACCACCTGCGATGCACCCAGCACCAGCCGTGTATTCCACACCTACGATACAGCAGGTTCCCTATACATACCCAGCACCAGCCATGCATCCGGCACCAGTGATGTACCCAGCACCTACTGTACATCCCACGCCAGCAATGTACCCGGCTCCTGCACTGCCCCCGCCACCAGCATTGGACAATGTCATACTCCTCGGGATCATCCAGCAACAGGCCAACATGTTTTGCGACACTCTGAGAAAGGTACTCCAGATTCGAGATGCTCCCCGACAGCAACCGGGGAACCCCAAGCACTTCATGGACTTTAGGCGCATGCCATTCTACGGGACAGAGGGGATCGTCTATGCTGACGAATGGCTGGAGAACGTGGAGAGGTATCTGAAGATGGCCCGAATTCCAGAAGATCTGAAGATAGAATCAGTCAGTGGACAGCTTTTTGACATTGTACGGACATGGTACCAGGGCGAGCCCCATTTTTCTGCCCCAGACGTCACTTGGGAGGAGTTCAAGCGTAAGTTCCACCCATATGTAGGACGAGAGGCGCTAGTGAGCCAGTTCGAGCATCTAGAACAAGGCAACCACACCGTCGATGAGTACACAGCAGAGTTTTCTCACCTCAGTCGATTTGCGGAGAACCTGATCAGCACCCCGGAAGACAAAGCTCGACGGTTCAGGAAGGGACTGTCACACGGGATTCGCTTGGCCATCGCCACCAGCCGAGCTACTACCTATAAGGAGATTCTGGAGGTCGCACAAGCAGTAGAAGAAGAACTAAATTACAGACCGAAGAGGAATCGAGAGACTTTCGGTAGAAACAACCAACCAGCCCCGGCGAAGCGTCCCCAGTTCCAGCCGAAGACTTTTCAGCACCATCATCAGCAGCAGTTCCAGCCTGCTGGTAAAACTCCAACATACCAGCAGAACCGGGTTCCAGCCCGAGCACAGAACCAGCAGCTACAGAGACAGCTACAGCAGGCCCCGCACTGCACTCACTGCAGGAGAAACGGACACACTTGGGATGACTGCCGGAAGAGACTCGGAGCGTGCTTATATTGTGGATCCCCATCGCATCAGCTGAAAGACTGCTTATTGATTCCTAAATGGACAGGACCCGAGACGGCACCAGCACAGAGAGGACCAGCAGCACCTCAGCCACGAGGTCTCCCACTTCCCACTCAGCAGCAGCGGTTCACTCAGCACCAGCAGAGAGGCGCGCCACAGCAGGGTCGAGCTTTTGCCATGGCCGTTGAGGAGCCAGAGCCTACCCCGGATGTGATAGCAGGTTCCATACTTCTTGATTCTATTTCTGCTGTAGCTTTGTTTGATTCTGGTGCATCCCATAGTTTTATCTCTGTAGCTTTTGTATTCAAACATAGTATAGCATCTGTATCCTTAGGCGGTAGTTGCAAAATTATGACAGGCGGAGGCATTATCCTAGTCAAGGATATTTGCATGAGGCGATGCATCACTTTAGGAGGAAGAGAGTTGTGCGCCAACTTACTCGTAATGCCACTACCGAGCTTCGATATCGTCCTCGGTATGGATTGGTTGAGTAAGAATTTTGCCAGTATAGACTGCCACCGAGGATGTGTTATATTCAGTCCTCCGAGGGTACCGATATTCGAGTTTGCGAGAGGAGCAGTCGAGCAGCAGCACGGAGCTATTTGCGGAGCTATGATTGAGGGAGAGGAGATCCCACATCCCATCATCACGAAGTTCATGGACATGTTTTCCGAAGACTTGCCAGGATTGCCGCCAGACAGGGACATCGAGTTTGCTATTGATCTAGTGCCAGGCGCAGTACCGACAGCACAGCCGGTATATCGGATCAACAACAAGAAGGCTGAAGAATTAAAGAAGCAGAGAGACGAATTGCTGGCAAAAGGGTTCATCAGGGAGAGTTCGTCGCCATGGGGCTCTCCTATCATTTTTGTGCCGAAGAAGGATGGTACGGTGCGAATGTGCATCGACTACCGCACCTTAAACAATCTTACTATCAAGAACAAATACCCGTTGCCGAGGATAGATGATCTTTTCGATCAGTTGAGTGGCATGCGGGTATTCTCCAAGATAGATTTGAGGTCGGGGTACCATCAGTTGAAAGTGAAGAAGGAAGACATACCGAAGACTGCTTTCCGGACCAAGTACAGACAATACGAGTTCATGGTGATGCCATTCGGGTTGACTAATGCCCCAGCAGTCTTTATGAACTTGATGAACAAGGTATTCCATCCGTACCTTGACAAGTTCGTGGTGGTGTTTATCGATGACATACTCATCTATTCGAAAACACCGGAGGAGCACGAGGAACATCTGAGGATCGTACTAGAGACCCTCAGGAAGGAGAAGCTCTATGGGAAGCTCTCAAAATGTGAGTTCTTCTTGGACAAAGTAGAGTTTTTTGGTCATGTGGTGACAGGCGACGGTATATCCGTCGATCCGAAGAAGGTGACAGCAGTGGAAGCATGGTCTACTCCGACTACAGTGGCGAAAATACGGAGTTTCTTGGGATTAGCAGGGTATTATCGGAAGTTCGTACAGGACTTCGCTCGGATTGCAGAGCCTCTTACTAGGCTCACAAGGAAAGATATGGAGTTCGTGTGGACGGAGGATTGCCAGGATACGTTCGAGGAGTTGAAGAAGAGATTGACGACGACCCCTATCTTAGCTTTGCCTTCGGGATCGGGAGGTTTCACCATTATAGTGATGCCTCGGGCAAAGGACTGGGATGTGTCCTGGAGCAGAACAAGAGAGTGATAGCCTATGCGTCTCGACAGTTGAGACCACATGAGAAAAACTATCCCACCCACGATCTTGAGTTGGCAGCCGTGATCTTCGCCTTGAAGCTGTGGAGACATTACCTGTACGGAGAGCGAGTAGAAATCTTCACTGACCACAGAAGCTTGAAGTACATTTTCACGCAGAAGGAGCTGAACATAAGGCAGCGCAGATGGCTTGAGCTTATGAGTGACTATGACATATCACTGCAGTGTCATCCGGGAAAAGCCAATGTTGTTACGGATGCTTTGAGCAGGTAACCCGTAGCAATGTGCTTGACTCGATATCGTCACTTGTTAGCAGATTTAGAGAGTTTGGGCATCGAGATCGTCATCCCGGGAGCCGAGATGCAGATGATGGGCATGCAGATTCAGTCAGCACTGATGGACAGGATTCGGGAGGCACAACATCAGGACGAACAACTGAAAGAAATTATAGCACAAGCTCGAGCTGGATCATGGGATGATTTTACTATTGCAGAGGATGGTTCGTTGAGGCACGGGACGAGACTTTGTGTACCGAGTGGAGAGCCTAGAGAAGAAGTTATGCAAGAGGCACATCGCTCCCAATATTCCTTACATCTGGGAGCCAATAAGATGTACAAAGATCTGCGCAATCATGTATGGTGGTATGGTATGAAACGGGAAGTAGCCCGTTTCGTTTCTAGGTGCCTCGTATGTCAGCAGGTCAAAGCCGAGAGGCAGAGACCGGGAGGATTGTTGCAGCCCCTACCGATACCCGAGTGGAAGTAGGAACACATCACTATGGACTTCATTTCCGGTCTTCCGCGATCATCGGGCGGAAAGGATGCGATTTGGGTCATCGTTGACAGGTTGACCAAATTGGCCCACTTTATTCCATTTAAAGTGGGGTTGTCTACGGAGAAGCTGGCAGAGCTCTATGTGAAGTAGATAGTCCGGTTGCATGGGGTTCCGGTGAGTATCGTGTCGGACCATGACAGCAGGTTCACATCTCACTTTTGGAGGAGCCTACAGGCCAGTTTGGGCACAACGCTCAAGTTCAGCACTGCTTATCATCCACAGACGGATGGACAGTCGGAGCAGACCATTCAGACGCTCGAGGACATGCTGCAGACATGCATGCTAGATTTTGGCGGCTCATGGGAGAACCACCTTTATCTCATGGAGTTCTTCTATAACAACAGCTACCAAGCTAGTATCAAGATATCCCCTTTTGAGGCGTTGTATGGTCGGAGATGTCGTACCCCGCTGTCTTGGGATGATATGGGAGAGCGTGGCCTATTGGGATCGGAGATGGTAGTAGATGCTGCGGAGAAGGCCAAGATAATTAGAGAGCAGCTTCGCGTGGCACAGGACAGGCAGAAGCACTGGGCCGACAGTCACCGTAGGCCGCTAGAGTTTGAGGTATAGAATTTACTTAAGATTATCTACGTGTATAGTTATGAGATTGTATTAACATTTTGTGCAACTAGGTCGGTGACTTGGTGTTTTTGAAGATTTCTCCGACACGTGGCACTATCCGTTTCGGTAAGGGTGGCAAACTCAGCCCACGTTTTATTGGACCGTTTGGAATTCTCGAAAAAATCGGTGCAGTAGCATACCGATTGGCCTTGCCGCCTGCACTGGAAGGAGTGCACAACGTGTTCCACGTATCCCAGCTGCGACGATACGTGGCAGACCCCAGCCATGTCTTAGACCATTCAGTGATCGAGGTGGGACCGAGTCTCAGTTACCAGGAGCAGCCCGTGGAGATCTTGGACCGCAGAGAGAAGGTACTAAGGAATCAAGTGATTCCCTTGGTTCGCGTCGCATGGAGACACCACTCCCCAGGCGAGTCTACATGGAAGCGAGAGGATGAGATGCGCGAGCGCTACCCCTACCTCTTTGAGGACTGAGGTACTGTTCTGCCTTACTTTTTCAGCTAAATTTCGAGGACGAAATTAATTTAAGGGGGTTAGACTTATGAGCCCCATCTAAATTTTTTTCCTTTTTATGATTATTTAATTATCTATGTTAATTATCATTAATGAATAGTCTAGGTTCATGGTTCTCATTAAACAGATAAACCTAGGTGTAAATACAATCAAGTATTCAATAGGAAGCTGTTCCCTACAAAACCCATATTGTCAGGGACCCTTGTGTAAAGATTTGAATTCAAATCCTAAGGGTACTCGAAAGAGGCCTGTACTCTTTTGATCCAAACACTAAAGGGTTTAAAACAGCAAGGGATAGGTTCAAATATGATTTAAACTATTTGAACCTCCCTAGGATTCTATCTCGACCAAATCCACGCCTGTGCACAGATATGCATATATATAGGCCGATCACCCTATGTTCTCCTTTACAAACCCTAAGTGAAACTCTCGATCTTCTCTCAATAGCAGCATCAAAGGAAGAACCTGTGGAATCATCCAACCTTGGAAACCACAATACCAGGTATTCTCCATGCCCTCACTCGTACATCTGGTTATACATAGTATTTGAAATAATACCTAAGAGACTCTAGGTAGGGGACTAGGAGTATAGCCTGTGGTATGAGGAATAGTGTTCGAGAGTACAGGGTATAGCATAGGCCATTGCCATGAGATAATGGGAGAGTATCGGGTTATATGGATTCCTGAGTATTTAGGCAGGTCAGGAAGAGTAGGCAAGGCCTGCCTATGATTCATGGGAGATACCAACTGATGTATCCACCCCAAGGATAGCAGGTAAGTCCTATGGCTACATCCTAGGAGAATCCTAGACTGGAAAATCGATATAGCAGAGATGAAACCTCTGGATACTTAAGTTTTCCCCACATATAGCATCCTGGCAAGTTTTCCATCCTTAATCTGATATGGGAATTATGTTTGAAATAGTACATTACCATGGACTTGGGACCAGCGAGTAGTTCCAAGTAACTACTGGTGTATGCATGATTCCAGTAATGTCAGGACAAGTCTACACCAATGGGGAAGACAGGCAAATTCATGTGTTCAGGATTTCATCTGACCCTTAGTACCAGGGACCTCCACACTAATGCACGTGACCCTAGACACCATGGTGGGTATCAAGGAAAGGGGAACACCTAGTAAACTCTAGGTATTGATATCACTATTACCCTATCATCTTGGGAATTAACCTTTAGTACTGTCCTGTATGTAGATGTCTCTGTAGGTAGTAGGTTTGACAGGACCAGACCCCTAGGTACTAAACCTGGTACTGACATTGGGTCCCCCTTATTATCTCTCAAACTTAACCTGGGCATAAAAGGTGTAGGGGTACGAATCAATGTACAGATGTGGATTTCAATCGAGTAATAGGACAAGGGCGTATAGGAGTAAACTGGACTATTTTTCAAGAATTGAACCTGTTCCTACCACTCATGGAACTTCTCATCTCTGCACTGACAACAAATGAACATCATATTTGATTCAATGCTCATTATACCCTTAAAGTATGTGTATCATAGATTATTGTTTATGCAATATATATCTTAAAGATGTGTTCCAGAGAGTAATCGAGAACTAAAGAGAAATCAATAAGGGCTAGCTATATGCAGGTTCCTGATGCCACAACCCAAATTTCTTACAGATATACATATCTGGTGATCACCCTTTACAGTCGAGAACAGTCCTAAAATGTCCTTCCTAGACCAATACGTATCTAATATTCTCCAAGGACTCAGTTTTACCCTTTTATGAAATAATGTAATGTGATAACAACATACAATTGGAGTCTTTGTTCTCTCTTGAAATAGATTACTCTCTGTGCAACAGCATGGTAAGTACTAATAGTGCACAGGAAGGGTAGTCAAGACTAAAATACAATTTGGAGTCATGTGTTCACCATGGAGAGTTGGACTAAAAATTACAGGTGCTCTTAGATAGACAGGGTGTACAGGGTCCCCAGATTCAGGATAATCATGAATAACAGGGTAGTGTATCACCTGAAGGGTTAGATGAGACCCACCCATAACTTGGACCCAAAGAAGTATTGGTAAATAGAAAGGGGAATCGGGAAAGGGGAATCGGGAAAGGGTATTTCTTTTCTGACATCTAAACACATGAGTTTTTGACTCAAAATCCTGTCTAACTGAAACCAGGATTTCAATATAGCTGAGAACTCCTAATGAGATCCTAAAGGACTAGAACACCAGTACATGCATCAAGCCACGTAGAAGTCAGAGAGTGGCAAGTATAGGACTAAGCTACCAGTGCACAGGGAGGGGCATTGAATTAGAGGGCACCTACAGTAAGCATACATGGAAGATATTCCCACAGGGAACTGAAACTGAAGACCATATCAACTAAATCTGAAGTTGGTATAGCAGGGTCACAGTGGGGTAGTTAGTAGAGTAGTAATTCATCATAGCAGCCAGTAAAGATTCACTTTTACTAGGACAATAGAGCAAGAGATAGCAAAACCAAATAAATAAATAGATAACCTAAACCATGCTATAGGTCAATAGAATAATTGTTGTTTTACACATTCAGAATTTGTTTGTTGACCCTATTGAATTATCAAATAGGTCACTTGGGCTCAGACTTGGCATTGGATCTATTACAGCAGTTTGGGACCTCAGGCGAGTACAGTTTGTTGTCTGTTTTCAATATTGAATTACACTATATCTCATCGTTTGGTCATTAATTATGTGGATTTTATTTTAGTATAAACAATAAGTCGGGAACTTGAAATACCAAAGATATGTGATCCGACCGTAGACAGTGCTTATTTTCCTGCAAGTAGACATTGTAGACAGTGCTTATTTTCCTGCAAGTAGACAGTGCTTATTTTTCTGCAAGTAGACATCGTAGACAGTGCTTATTTTTCTGTAAGTAGATATTGTAGACAGTGCTTATTTTCTGCAAGTAGACATTGTAGACCGTGCGGTGTAGTACCCCAGACCGATCACATATCAAGGTATTTCTAACAGTCGGGAAGGTATTGTTTATTTTATTTTACTGTCTTTACTTTCGTCTTATTATTATTTTTAAAACTCATAATTGGTGTCTAACCTTTGTTTATAGTCTCTTTCATATATTTGGAACTACATTCGATGAATTGTACTCGTTCCATCCTGACTGGGTTACCAAACAAATTTTAGGTGATTGCGAGGAGGTCGAGTACCCTGACCAGTATGGCCCATACATGGGGGATTTAGTTGAGACAGATTTGGTGTATCAGGAGGAGTACGCAGCGTCTGATCCTGCTGCATTTGCTTAGTTTCATTCTTACTTAGAGCTGAGACTTGTATTGTATTTTTTTTAGTTGATGTGAGACTTGTAGTGGAGATATCATTTTATTTCATTATCATACATTTCCTTGAGATGTATATTTATTTCATTTTCTAGTTAGAGCTGTGGTTGTCCCTTGTGAGAATTATATTATTTGTGTGGTTGTTCATCATATTGTTACAGCGTTCTACCGCCGACTCTGCGGCGTAGGCTGGGCGTGCACACGGTTCATGCCCAAATATTGGGTGCGGGTCGTGACAACATATACTTTTGGACAGTACAAACTTCTGCCTCTCTTATGATATGATGATGGAGAACAGTATATGCATCAGAACGTGTGATTTTCTTCCTTACATCTATAAACACCATTTTAGTATAAATTGCGGCAAATTTACCTTCTATTACGGCCATGCTAGTTTGATTCACAACTAGTGTTGAGAGTTTATCAGTGACATGCTGACTCATCTGGCCGTAACGTAAGGCCGCCAAACCGTAGTCACAATTTTGAAGGGCCTTCCATAGTGGCAGCTTCTCATTCAAAAACCTTTTCAGAAATGCGTTCATAGATTCACATATATTTGTTGCAGTAGAACCGCCAAAATAATTTTCACATAGGAATGTGTCCGCCCATCGCTCCCTCCTTCTGTACAATGCAGTGGTCTACTCATTATTCTCTACATTATAATCTGTTAGCATCTGCTGCCAACGGTTTTCAAATTCTTCAACTGAATAATACCTGTTTAGAAAACATGGACAGTAACTAAAGTTGTGATATTGTAACAACAACATACTTCAAAGTAAAGTAGCAAGTGTGCGATGTACCTTTTAATCAGAAGACTCAGTTTATTGTGAAAACCCTCTCGGTGTACATGTTTGGCAGCATTGTTTAGGATATGCCATGAGCACGTTCGATGAACTACGCTGGGCATTAAATCCTCAATTGCTTTATTCATGGATCTGCAACCATCCGTGAGAACTGTTACTGGTAATTTGCCATTCATACACTCTAGGAATTTTTCTAGAACCCAAGAATATGTCTCTGCAGTCTCATTATGGATCATTGCAAGCCCAAACAAACAAGTCATCGCATGATTGTTTGTACCCACTAGAACCACCAATGAAATTTGACTTCTATTTGTTTTATATGTAGAATCGAATGCTAGTGAATCTCCAAATAATTCGTAATCGAATCGACATGCACCGTCAGCCCAAAAGAGATGGGTCAATCTGGAATCTTCGTCTACCTTATACGTGTATAAGAAATCTGGGTCACTGCCCTCCTTAGATTGAAGAAATGTAAGTGTTGTCATAGCATGAACATCGTCTAGTGCTCTACTATCTTGAGCTAGAGCTTTGTATAAATCCTTTCTCGTCCATCCAACCTTATCCCAGCCACCTTTCATCTGGACAATTAAATTCCATATCTGTCCAGTCCCCATCCCTGATTGCTTCATAAGCTTAATTTCTTCCAACTCTGTAGGTGATATCGCACGATGGGATCTCAAAAAACTGTTTCATAATCATTCGCCAGGATATGGTTGTGATGTATATAAAATTTTTTGACGAACCACATCTTTGTTTTATCGGTGTACCCAATACGAAAAATTGCTTTACAACCACTTATGCTTTCACTTCTTGGCTCACGAACCCTGTTAGGAGCTTCCTTGTATTTCTTGTGTCTGAATCCCGCATTCGAACAACACCAACTACGGACCATCACCATCCCAGATTTGTTTTTCTTTACCTCGTTCTTTCTAATACTGAAACCATATGCTTTTGAATATATCCGGTAGAATATCTCTGCTTCTTCAATAGAGTTGAACTGTAGGCCAACAATATCTTCTTCTAAGAGATGCTTTAGATCTTTGTTAATGTTGGCAGACTGCAATATTTTTTTCATCGTCGCTGCATCAAAATCCAATGGAGATTCACCGTCGTCCCTAAGAAAAGAATAAAACAAAATAAACATGAGAAATAAATATAAAAATATAATGCATTTCTTAAATCCATTAGAAAGGGTGATGCGAAATAACATTTTGTTGTTTGCGTTGATGTCGTCGTCGTCGTTATGATGCATTCTTCTATTGTTTTCTTCATCTTGTTCTTTACTGTCTCCTAACTTAACATCTTCCAAACTTTGCTCATCATCCAAATCATCTGACAGTCCTCTTGAAAGGAAGCTTTCTTCATCGACTAAATCTTCCCCACGACGATCAGTTTCTCCAAAAAGTTAATAGTGTGTGTCATCTGACATGATGTGGTATGTTAAATAATAGTGTGTGTCATCTGACATGATTGATGACATGGCAAATTTTAATCCAAAAAGTTAACTACCCAATTTTCTCCATAATAATTTAACATTAATATCAATGTTAATTTAATGTTAATATTAAATTATGTTAATATTAATGTTAATGTTAATATTGATATTAATATTATTGTTACTGTTAATGATAATATTAATATTAATGTTAATGTTAATGTTAACATTAACTTTAATGTTATATTTTACTTTTAGTTTTATTTATAAAAAAAATTTGCCACGTCAGCTGCCAGATCAATATATCACGTCAGCTGCCACGTAAGGATGGACAGTTTGAAAGTGCAATTTGGAGGTACAAAAAGCATTATTCAGGAAGAAACAACTTTCAGCAAGGCAACAACACAACCTTTTCGTCTTCCTTGTAACTCCGCCACGTGGCCCTCTTTTGATGGCTCATGAAAAATCTTGAGTGATTCTAAGAGCAAGCATAATTTTAAGAAAACAACTTCCAACAATACAACTTTCTCGTCTTCTGGGTACATATATTATTAAATTGTGTAGCTAATAACGCATGAGGAAGCATGCAACAGCATTCTCCACGTGGCCCTCTTCTGTAGGATAACACATGCAGCAACATTTAATGCTAAGAAACCCTATTGTCTTGTTATGTGTTGTGTATCCTATGTGGCATGAGGCAGAAGACAACATCTTGCATAGGCGGCTATATTCACAAATGACAATAAGTTTAAAAAGTCATCTCCAATGCAAAAAAGTATTGAGAAGACAATACAAAGTAATTTTTTACAACTTCCAAGACAACTTTTACTCTTCTAATGATATGGTATCAGTGCTTATTATTAAATTGTGTAGGATAACGCATGCAGAGCATTTAATGCTACGGGATCTGTTGTGTAAGGAACACAACCTGTGAGAGAGAACCCGAGAGAGAGAGAGAGAGAGAGAAAGAGAGAGTGTGGGAGATGGGATAAAGAGGAAGGATCGAGCTCGACTAGATTTTAAACTTAAAATTTAATTTTTGGTTATCATTACTAATAACTAGTTCGCACGTCCGAGTTTAGACGAACACTAATCGAGCCCCGAGCAACGTGACATCAGCTAGCTAGGTTTCTAATACCGTGGCATTCCTGTAAATTTAAAATTTACAATATTATTGAAACTAATATTAATACTAAAATTTAAAATAGTTTTTTATTTAACATTTGCTTCAAACTAGTTAAAGTTAAAATTGCATTCTTTTTTATTTAAAATATAATTAGAACTACAATTAATATTAACATTCGCTTGTCCCGTAGTTTAAGTCGTATTTCACTGCTTCTTGCTTAAGTCTATGCACCCAAAGAACTTGATTGTTCAAGTCGAACGCGTGCACAGCACGTTCCCTCGATGCAAGGCTTGACGTAGCCCTTGCATGTCAAGTCGTTGCACGAACACATTAGAAAAGAGTTTTGTTGGGCTATCGAAGTATAGCAAGCACCGTCCCGTGTCACGTGCATTTGTTAAGCAGTAAAAGGGTATGAAGGCCACTGGCAATGTCAAGCCATCACGGACTATAGTTGGGTTAGACGACGACCCTTTTGCGGCGGGCCGAATCGGTCCCTTGGCCTAGGAATGGATTGGTTGAAGGAGCAATACACAAGAATAGACTGCCATATTGGCAGGATTATTTTTGGTATTCTCGGTGAGGCAGAGTTTTTCATTTTTCGGTGAGGCAGAGTTTTCACCATCGACTTGATTCCAGGGACGGCACCAGGATCGGAGAGAGTCTACAGGATGGCACCTTCAAAGTTGAAAATCTTGTACAAGATGATTGAAGAACTCAGAACCAAAGGATTCATTCGTGCACCGATACTTCTTGTAAAGAAGAAGGATGGTACGTCAAGATTATGTGTTGATTATCGCACATTGATGTCTTATTTGATCAGCTCAAGGGAGCGGCTGTATTCTCGAATATTGACTTGCGGTCATGAGGGTACCATCAGATCCGAGTCAGAGAGCAAGTCATCCCGAAGACATCATTCAGATCGAGGTATGGACATTGGGATTTCCTTGTTATGCCATTTGGGGCGACCAGTGTGCCAGCCGCATTCATGGACCCCATGAATCGTATCTTCATGCACTATTTGGATCAGTTCGTGATAGTGTTCATGGACGACATCTTAGTCTATAGCTGTAGTGCCCCGTCCCTACATCGTGCCCCGTACTCCGTCCACGGGGTGCGCGAGAAAGGAACACTATCGCTATCGATTCGATCGGGACCGATAGGTCGGGATCGATTGACTCGATCGAACGGGAACGGTTGAATTAAGATCCATTCTCTCGCCTGAAGTAAACTCAAGGTGAGTGGCTGACCCTCCTCTTCTCAACCCCCTTCCTAGGTAAATCGATAATGTTGTTGTGAATGAAAGGATAAATGCAAGGGCACAAACACGGGAAAGGGATTGAGTTTTCAAAGATAATGTAGGTTATGTCTTAATAACTAAAAGAAAAATATGTCTTTGCACGGTTATGGACAACTTGTCGACAAGGCGGTAGTCTCCTCGATCAGCAACCCGGGGCCACGGGACCGTTTCAGCCTAGGAGGAAACAGGGTATAGTCGTGTATAAGGTTTCAGCACAGGTTAAGCGGGGACTTGCATCGGAGCTAGCTACTTGCGTTGAAAGGACCCTGATTAACAAAGCTATACGTCCAGGATGGCTTATGATGCCAGTGACGTCGAAGAGAGACGAGGCGAAGGAGGTCAGCCACTCGCCTTAGACTTGCTTTAAGCGAGCGACTGGTTGGCTGCGCTGACGTCGCCTACGCGATCACCTGCAACCCGCTGAATATGGGACTTGGTTCCAGAGAAGCCATTCCATAACGTGGAATGGATCTTAATTCGACCGTTCCCGTTCGATCGACCCGACCGATTTCGACCTATCGGTCCCAACCGAATCGGTAGCGACATTGTTCCTTTCTCGCGCACCCTGTCACGACCCGCAACCGGAGTAAGGGCATGAGTGCGTGACAGCATCCCAGCCTACACCGCAGAAATGACGTAGAATGCTGTCTAGTTCTACTATCTAACAACAGTTATATCAAAACCTGTCGAGAACGGTCAACTCCGAATGGAGGACAAGCAATGACAATATAATATACTCAATAAGCTATGATATTGTTGTGACGATCCAGTGTTGGTATTTATGGTGCACATCATCTTAATTCAACCGAATAGTTCAAAGGAGGGAATTATGTATGGTATTTATGGTGTACATCATTAGGACGGATTACGACCGTCCAATGTTGTGATAAGCTATGATATCAGTAAGTTTGGAATCCTTCGGATATTGGGCTAGCAACCCGTATCGAAGCGATCATAGTCTTACACATAAGGATGCCAAAGATGTATTACGGTGCGAAACACCGTGACCTTCATATAGATAGGGCCGGTAGGCTGAGATTAGCGCTGGGTGCAGGCGCAGGGCCTGCCACCCTTATGCATATGTTTAAGTTTACGGTTGGTTGGTTAAATGAAATGATATGATTTCTTATGTAAAGTTCTAACCTTGCAGGCTAGGCAAAATGGGACATAAATGAGCACGATCACTATGTTTATGTTAAGATTATGTCTAACTGTATCTGCCGCAAGGACACGGTAGTGGACAAGTTCATGATATGTTCGGCTCGAGGCGGGGCTCGGCTTAGACGTGCCGAGGCATGGAGTCCTTAGCATTCAAGAGGAGCTACCACATTGGCGTTCGGACTTGCGACATGGAGATGTTCAGCCGAAGACTACTTGTTGGCTATAAAGAGGCATAATGTATGGAATAATGCACTCCTTTGTGAGATAGAGAGATCATGAGCGTTATAGCCAATTGGCATGTTAAGTTGGGCTATTCAGAGCTATTGTAACCTTCAGTTCATTATCAATAAAAGGGATTCTTGTTGTATACTACGTTTTCCTTCCGCTGCTTATGTTATCAATTTGAGCTATAAACACTATTGTGAATCTGTTATCTTGTCTTGCACGAGCGCAACTCCAGGCTCGTACGGCATCACGCCCCAGCGAGGACGATGATTCGGGTGAAAACTTGATAATGATGAAGACGGTAACTCGGTCGACAATCGTAAGTATCGAGGTATGATCGAAAAAATTTAACAGTAGCATTAATATTTAATCTACATTGGCTTTTCTGTTAATTTAAAATTTATAATATAATTAAAACTAATATTACGAAAATGCTATTTGCTTCCAAAAAATTGGGTGATACCATCTTCCATTATGTGGCATATGACATGGTTGCTAACATGACAGCTGACATGGCAAAATTTAACAATAAATTTAAAATTAAAATTAACATTAATAGTAAATAAATAATTTAATATTAAATTAACATTAATTAATATTAACATTGATATTAATATTAATATTAATATTAATATTAACATTAACATTAGCATTAGCATTAACATTAACATTAACATTAACATTAATATTAATATTGACATTAACATTAACATTAACATTAAAAAATTGGGTAATTAATTTTTGGGGTTAAAATTTGCCATGTCAGCTGTTATGTCATCTACCATGTCAGATGCCACATAATGGAAGATGGCATCACCCAAATATGTTGGGAGCCCAAACGACTAATTACTAATATTAATACAGTGGCATTACCGTTATTTCCCAATAGATTTGTGCCTTGTTCGGTCACACCCCTCCACGAGCGGGTTACACCACCCTAAACGAGGGGTTAAATAGCCTTTTCCAAAGAAGAGAACCCATCCGACTAGAGAGAAACAAAGGAGAGAAGAAGAAGAAGAACAGTCGCAATGTAGAGGAGAAAGATCAACTGCAGCGGATGGGCCGTCATCCCTACCGAGATTCTCTCGATGATACTGGTACTGTCGAGTATGCCGGCGGACGAGGTAATGTGCAACGTGGCCCCAGTTTGCCATTCGTGGTGGAAGGCGCTCAACGGTCCCTTAGACTATTGGTCTAACGTCGACTTGGTATAGTAGTGTCGGAGGACCCAGCAAACCGCTGAGATTAGTTTGACCGTGATGAAGCTCGTGGCTCGTAGTGGGGATATCTAGGGTCGTTCTCCGCGTACAAGCTCGACGAAGCAGCCTTCTGTTTTGCATGTTTAAGGCCAGTACAAAATTTTATTTGGTCTTATTCTAATACTTTATTTTTTTCTATTACAAAATTTTACATATACTTTTGTTAATTTCTATTGATGTTTTCCATTTTTATAATATAGTGGGAAATTTCTAAGGGTGCTGCACATTTCGAAGTACGACGTGAGTGATGAAACTTTCATGAGACACTTGGAGTTTCTCCCTGTGCTGGAAGAACTCGACATTAGCTACTGCCTCTATATCACGTCGACTGGAATATTTTTCATCGGAAAGTATTGCCACCGTCTGGTCAAGCTGAGTAGGAACATACCCCCTCTAGATTTCATGCTCAGGAACATGTTCGTGCTGGACACGAAAAACGAGAAGGAGGGAAATGCCGTGGCTGATTCGATGCGGCATCTCGAACACCTACATGTGGGATTCGGTATGTTCAATGGAGACACGCTGCGATCTATCATATGCAACTGCAAGGGTCTTCACGTGCTCGACATACGTAGGTGCTTCAACGTGCACTTCGACGACAAACTCTGGAAAATTTGTTATTCAATACAGACGTTTAAAAAACCCTTTGATGATGTAATCACAGTCCCAGGGGAACCTGGATACGAGATGTATAATGATTTAGATATCATCAATCATTCCTGGGGTGAATGGTGAAAACATTAGCATGCATGCATGTACTTCTTTATATTTTTCACTAGTCTACATACAAGATATTTTTTATGAGTTCGATTCTCCATTTTGACAAAATTTTACTTTTGTCAATTTTTTACATGATTAATTTTTTTATAAATAAAATGGACTGTGATATAATGACGCCTAAGACGGCTCACTTCTGAGATTTCGACATTTTCTAACACAGATTTTACCATTAATACAACATCTCAGTGTAATCATATCTAAGAGATTTCGCCATTTCCCAACACAGATTTTACCTTATTCAAAATAAATTCTGGCAGTGCAAATTCCACTCATATTAGTGGTATCAGTGCCATTCACCATAATTAATGGTGATCGATACGAAAATATTGGTTTCTTTTTCACAACCCTTTAAAATCTATTTATACAGCCAAACAGCCAAACTAATTCATCTTCAACAGCCTTCAAAACCAATTTATATAGATTCAAAACAAAACTAAACAGCCAAACTATTTAAAATTCACAACCCTACAGAACAGTCCTAAATGTACCATTCTCCATCTTATATGTAAAATTCTCTTACTATAGTAATAAATTCGACCGTCTTATACTAGTAATAATAGTAATAAATTTAATTTAAGACTCAAAACTATTCTAATTTTTTCCACTTCCCAAGGTCATATAAGACGGTCGAATTTTCCCTCTTCTTCTCTCAAACCCTTTTTCTTCTCCCAAACCCTCTTCTAATCAAAATGCCGCCGAAGAAACAACGACCGTCGCTGAAGGGGAAGAATCAACAAAGGGATGCGATACAGGCCCGAAGGGCAGAACTTGCAAGGGCGGCAAAAACCAAGATTATGGTCGCTAGGGTAGAGGCCGAAAGGACAGCGGCGGCAGCGACGATGAAAGTGGAGGCGGCAGCCAAGTCACGTGCAAAAAAGGCTAAAAAAACTCATTGCTCGATAAAGACCGGAAAATCTATCTTCGATACAGAGTCGTCGGAAGACTCAACTTATGAAGATCGAAAGCGTACTCAAGCGAAGGCTAAGGAGGCAACGGATACAGAGTCATCAGCGTACTCTAAGGATTTTGAATCCTCATCAGGAGAGAAAAATGAAGAGGAAGAGCAATCATTAAATAAGTCCCAGGCTGGAGAGGAGGTAAAAATATTTAAAGACTCTAAATCTAAGAAGATTTACATTAAATATTTTAAGAGAAAGGCTGTTATGCCTGAAAGATCAATTAAGATGGATGATGTCGAAGATGAAGCTTTCCTGGATATATTAAAATTTTATCAATTGGAGAAACTGAACAAATCATGTCTTGAGAAAATCTCCCAAACAATAGTAAGATAATTTTACTCAAATCTTCTGGCTGAAATTAAAGAAAAAGAAGAGGATCAACAACTGGTGTTTCTGAGAGGGAAACTGATTAGGGTAAATGCTGCTGTCATCAACAAATTATATGGATTTGATCCAGTTCCTGAGTTTGATATGAAAGATATTGATAACGTTTCTATGACGGATGTAATTCATGAGATTACAGGTGTTTCAATGGGTGCCAAGACCCCTCAAAATGTAGAAAAAGATCAATTAAAAACTTTATATAAATTATTGCATGCTACGTATCTCAAACATTCAACCCTACTGGACATGAGTTTTCCATCCATCCCGAGAGAGTAAAATTTCTTTATTATATGGGGAAGAAAAAAAGGATGGATATAGGTTCCTATATGTTCAGTAGAATGATGCATCTCGTGGGAAAACCAACTGCAAGGACAGCTCTCCCTTTTGGAGAATTTGTATGCTCGATGGCTAATAAATATTCTGTCCCAAGCTTAGCAGGGGATGTTTATATTAAAAACAAAGGCCCCATGAGAAAACTAACCTTCACTCGAATGTTTGAAAATCGGGCAGCAGCTGCAAGCAAACCATCAACATCTGGAAAACCATCAACTTATGGAATCAAAAATACTAAGGACAGGGTTGATGATCTATACAATTTTGTTGCTGCAAACTTTGAGAATGTCTTCAAAGAGATGAAGACTAATTCCGACAACCAGAAATTGATTCTGGATAAGATTAACCAGATAGAGGTTGAATTTGCTGACCAAGAATAAGATTTTTCTTCCCTCGTGAAGAAGGTAAATGGGGCTAGCCCAAACTCTTATGTAAAAATACACACTGTGCACATTGACACTTTAATGCTAGTCATCACTTTGATACTTCTATTTATGTTCTGGATGTCATTTCTACATATACAGTGAGTCCATACTAACTATAATTTTTCTTAATCCGTCCCTCAAAGTGTAGGTGAAGGATATTTTGAGAAAGAAGAAGAAGAAGGAAAAAAAAGAAGAAGAAGAAGAAGATGGAGATGGCTATGAAGATTCATCTTTTGAGTTTTTGTCCCGACTCGCACCCTAAAGTAAGGGCACGAAACGTGGGTACGTCCAGCCTACGCCGCAGTGTCGGCGGTAGAACGCTGTCCTAGGTCAAACATCTAACAATATAAAGGTACCTGTACAATATATATTCTCCGAATGGAGGTGACATAGCAGATACAGTCTCAATCACAACTAAGGTAGAGCAAGATAAAAGATAGGTAAAATATGAAATCCAAAAGAGATACATCAGATAGAAGTCTAAGTGTCTAAGATACACAAACCCAGAAAATATCTCAAAGCTCAATACAGTAATCCATAGAATAAATACAACTCAATACAACTGAAATAACTAACTATACAACCTCTACTGTGTCTCCTCTAGGCTAGCAGGCAACCACCAGGCTATCTGTAAAATTTATCAATAGGTCCAGTCAGGATAGGAGCGAGCACAGTACATCTCAACAAATCATAGCAGGTCAGGATATATAATCATGCTAGAGAGTAAGATACAAGATACTGAAGGAATAATATGATAAAAAGAGAGAGACTGTAAATAAATAGCTACAGTATATAGAGAACTAACAGTGCTAGTGATTCAGAGCACAATATGGTTATGTAGACGGCATGATGTTGTACACGAGTAATCTACAGAGGTTGTATACGAGTAATCTACTGGATTGAATACATAACCACTTCTACTCCCCGCCCCAATCAATACACAAGGATCTAGTTAAGTTATGTTATTGTACACGAAGGTCATATGAATATATGATTATACACGATTCACACATTTCGTACACGAATGTCACAAATACAAGGAGTGCACGATGTTCACGATAAAGTACACGAACACGAATACCCGATATATCCGCTAAGGGGATAACATCGTACAACAAGATCCATATAGTACTAATCCATGTTTCTAACGTGTCAGCTTCATGTAAAGTAATCTAAAGCAGGAAAATACTCCTGATGTAGGATATGAAATGATCAAAAAATGTACTCGCCTGATAACCTGAACAGCTGATAGGTATAGAGGTCCAAACTGAAGCCACAGAGTCCTATTTAGAGCAACACAGGTCAAGATGTATACGAGAGATGATAAATGAAATGTACAATGCATCTGCATGCTGTCTAGGTCAAACTAGACTAAAGTCAACACTTGGTCAACTCTAGTCAACCACACTAGTCAAATTAGGTCAACTAGGTTAAGTCCTAGCCCAACAAGTCTAACAAGTCTCACTAGGCCTAACCAAGCCTAGGCTAGCACTCACACAATCACAAGACAATGTGAACCACAACAATGCATAATATAAAATAGATAATATATATAAATACATACCTTCATACATATATACATATCCATATTACATATATTTTTATTTATATAGGCATATGTTACATCATGCATATTTACATAGTCACATAGATATATACATTCATGCACATTTACGTACATACTTTTATACATATATATTATACATTATATATGTTAACATTCATTACAATGTATTATATTTTACTTATACCTTTGATTCATTCATTCATTCATATATGACATTCATTCATGCATTTATACATTCATTCATTCATGTTATCACTATATACATATTTGATTCATGTATCCACACATACATACATGGATACACAATATACATGTATACATTCATACATGCTTATATTCCATACATGCATACATATATATCATGTATACATACATACTTTGCATGCATGCCTACATACGTATCATATATGCATACTTGCATTCATTCATGCACATTACATACTTACATGCATCTATATATTATATACATTGTATATAACATGTAAAAATAGAAGAAGGAAAAAAAAAAGGGAAAAACTGAAATGGAAAGGGAAGAAAGGATAAATGTAAGAAAAAGAAATAACAGTGGACATATACATGCTTGCATCATATATTTTACATTACCATACATGCTATCATTATATATTGCATTACAATATTTATACATTATGCATTCATATCTATCATTACATATATATCTTGTATTCATATCTTGCATTCATTATATACTTTCATGCATACATTGTATATCATTCTTTCATTCATGCATTGCTCATATGCATTATATTAATTGCATTCCTATATACTTGCATTCAACCATATATATACATTAATGTAAAGAGAATATATATCATATATATATATTATTTCATTCATCTAACATATCATGCATTACATACTCTACATTTATTTAATATCCATACTACATAGGCTCATAGGTTACACAAAATGTCTATGTCATATAGTCACTCTTCTACTTAAAACTAATACTGTATCAATTGGGCCTTCACTGTAGAAGCATGGAAAAAAATAAAGAAAGATCCATGCGGCCAGGGAGCTCCATGCGGCTCAGGGATCCATGCGGTTCAAGCGTCTATGCAGCTCGGATAAGTTCTATGCGGCTCAGAGAGAAGCCACGTGGCCTGCAAACAGCTCTTCCCTTTGTCCTTTACTGCATTTAATGCCTTGACGGCTGACAGCTCTGACAAATGACAGCTCTGACACAAAGATGCAATTTTGACTCCGTCATAATGGCAGACTCCTAGGAAAATGAAGGAAATCTCTGACACAATCTCCCGAAATCCAGAAACCATCATAAGGACTTGACACGTGGACAGTCGCATGCGGCTCAAGTAGAGACCACCCCATGCGGCTCAGACCACAGCTATTCCATGCGACTCAAGCAGAGGCTGCCCCAAGCGGCTCACAAGGACTGTCTCCATGCGGTTCACGAAGAAGGCACCCATCATGCGGTCACCTACACTCATGCGGCTCAGATCATCACTATGCAGTTCAAATGTTCAGGGGGCCACTCTCAAGCAGCCTTGACACGTGGCCAGCCTTATGCGGCTCAATGAGGAGCAACCTTCCTGCGGCTCAGATTTCTGCAGTGGCTCACGGTTAAGACACGTGGCATGATAGCGGGACACATGATATCAAATCGATCGAAATCCCTCAACAAATCCTAATAAAATATTGGGATCAAATCAGATCATTTGTAATCAAGGAAATTATTGACACGTGTCGGGAAATCCGAGGTTGGCATGACAAATCAAGAGAATTTATGTCAATCATCATTAATTACCCACAAAAGATTTGATACAATCACATTTATTGCTCAAATCTCGTATATTCAAGATGAATGGCCCAGATCCAGTGATCTTTAGCCGCCGACTTTTAAGAATGGGCAATCATTACAAACCCTAATGAGGCCCCCACTCTTATAAATAGCAAGGTGCCATTCCCTTACGAAGAAGGAGACTCTCGGATAAAAAAATAGAGACATAGAGAGCCAGAGAGCTAGAGAGAGAATATACAGAGATCAAAAGGAGAGCATTTCTTCATCAACGCCAAGCAGTTCTTTTACAGAGCCAAAGCTGCACCCGGTCGTCCAAGGAGTAAGGCAGAGCGGCCGTCGCTTTCCCGAGCCTCTATCGTCACCCCCCAGAATCTAAAATAAATAATTGTACTTAGATTGCTGTACCTAGGTTTTCGTCCCTAGACTTTCTTTGTATAAGCGAGTTTGTATTATGAAGTAAAAGTCCAGTCCTCCGATAATTGTTCTGCTCTTTTATATTTCATGGCAAACACGATGGCGACTCTGCTGGGGACAAACTTCTCCACGGCTGAGGAGTTGATGACGCAATCGGATGCAGCCAAACTTGGCTCCACGCAACAGAAGATGGTCGTCCGCTTCGACCAACAGACGTTTGAGGAAATGCTCTCTGAAGGAAGTGCTGGCCCGGTCCAGAAGCGAACCCGCACAAAGAAAGCTCGCTGCGGGTGGAGGCCAAATTCATTTGCTCCTCCCCAAGCTCTGGACGGAGTACTCTCTGCTGCCCAAGACGGCGATGGCGACTCTCGCGCGGCCCCACTTCGAGCCATAGAGCACTCTACTGTCCCCAAGTCCGACAGAGGATAGCACTACGATACTGGACTTGCAGGGGCAAAGAGTGATTCTATGTGCTCCAGGAAGAAACCAAACAAGGGCACTAGCCACAAGACGAAGACTCATGCGGCCAAGATTGCCAGCCGCATGAATGATGACCATGCGGCTGAGACTGCTAACCAAGGGCATAATACTCATGCGGCCAGGATTTTCAGCCGCATGGAGAACACTCATACGCCCAGGACTTCCAGCCACATGGAGAAGACCTATGCGGCTACAATGGCCAGCCGCATGAAGATTATAGATTCCAGCCGCATGATGCCTACTCCACGCGGCTCCATCTTCGATCGCCTCTTCTATGGTCCTGATCTCTTGTGCTCCCAAGAAGACATGTCTGACTCTCTCCAGCACCACTTAGACTCTTCCTACTATGTGCCCTCATGTACTAGAGTGAAGAAGTCTAAGGCAGCACGAGCTTGGCAAGCTCGGTCCACTGATCCGACCTCTGACCATCCGAGCGTCCCGTATACTGTTATGCGGGCCTCAGATGGGAAGTTGTACAGAACCACTCGAGTCCAGCCCCCGGCGGCAAACTGTAGCCTCCCTTCCCGGAATTTTGAAATACTTTTATTTTATTATTTTATTTTAATATTATTGAAGTTATTATGAAATATTACTATTTTAATATTATTGGGTATATGTGTGTGAATATATAGATGTGCATGTATATATACCAGTGTGTATAAATATACGTGAGTAAAATATATAAATAAGTCTATAATCTATAGATACATAAATGTATGTATAAATAAATATACATGTAATTGTAGATATGTGAAAATATTGTATGTGTAGATACTTAAGTAATATATATATATAAATGTAGGTATAAATAAATATACATGTATTTGTATTTATATATATATATATATATATATATATATATATATATATATATATATATATATATATATATATATATATATATATATATGATATTTTTGTATGCGTGTATATAAATATATATAGTGTACATGTGTACGTATATGTAAATATATGTGCGTGTGTGCATATATATAAATATAAATATTATGTGTATATATATATATATATATATATATATATATTTATATATATATATATATATATATAAAAAATATATATATATATATATGTATATATATATATATATATATATATATATATATATATATATATATATATATATATATATATATATATATATATATATATATATATATATATATATATATATATATATACGTACGTGTGTGTGTATATATATATATAGCTAATAATAATTAGTAATAGAAAAAGAAAACAAATATTAATAATTTTTTCCCACAAAATAGAAACCAGCCCGGGCTCAACAGCCCGAGCCCAACACCAATTCCCCACAGTCAGCCCTCGGCCCGGAATTCCCCACCCGAGCCCTTAAACACGTAAACACCCCAACATATATACTATATATATATCGTTATTTAGGATCAGCATATCGAAAGAGAAATGAAACCACGCGCAACCTAACGAAAAACCCTAACTCTGAAACCTGTGCGCCACCCGACCTCCACCCCGGGCGCAGCCCTACGCGCGCGCACCGCCGCGAGGCACCGCCGGCGGCCAGGACCACCGCGCGCGCGCACGGAGCAAGGTACTGCACAACAGAAAAAAAAGAACGGGTGGACGGTCAACTTCGTGCCGAGGTTGCGTCGTTCACGCTCGTCCTTTTGACGAGACGTTTCTTCAGGTATGTACCCAATATAACCGCCTTTGGATCATTTCAATTAGATTTAATTGTAGTACTTTAGGTTGCCCAAGAAATTGACGCAAAGTCGACGAAAAACAGTCCTAAAATAGGACATAAAACCGACCCAACCCCTTGATTTGGAAGGCAGATTCCAGCCAATCCATCGATCGATTGGAAAATCTAATTGAACAGACTTATAGACAACCTATAGGAGATCATGACCCTTTTTGTAGTTTCAGATTTTATACAGTAGGCACAAAGAAATCAGTTTTCGAAGTTGATCAAAAACCCGTTTAAAACAGTTCAAAAAATTAAAAAAATCAATCCACACGACGTACGTCCCGCCATTTCGGGCGACGTGGTCACAAACCGAAGGCATCGAAAGCTGCATAACGGTTTCGTGGTCGTGTGGACTTTGGCGGAATTCAAATTGGTCGCGTGTGCGCGACGAATTTGATGCGTATCCGTCGAAATTCACCGTATCGTGCACTTTGCAAATTCTCCAATTACTTTATGCATGCTCGTCAGATCAATACGAAATTTACACCAACAGGACCGTATCGTTTTTCTGGTTCTGTATGCTATATTTGGTCCAATTCTGAGATAGTGGAATCGGAACGTCGTTTTGTGGGCTCCACGGTTCCACTCAACAGGCAATTTTGTGCACGGCCCGCCGGAATCCAACTCTGGACATACGGTTGGGTTCGTATAAAAAAATCGGATCCGTAGACATATAGTTTGATGACTTTAGAGACCGTTGACTCTGGCACGCTTTTTGGTGCAAAGCGGGTCCAACGGCGGACATCGTTTTTGTCCGAAATTATCGTTTTGCCCCTGTGTCCAGAATTGGACTTAAGGACAGGCAATCCTTGCTAATTTGACTATTCTGAGAACGTTGGTACTATTTATTTCAGCATCTGGAGACTTCTATATGTGCTGACTGATTGTGGCTCTTTGAGTAGTATATATTTATTGGTTTCTCCAGCTAAGGACCTCAGGCAAGTGCACTTCTGATTGCTTTTCGATTCATAGTAGTCTTTTCATTTCATGTCTATACATATAATCTTGCTGCTTGTTGACACGCTCGTCACACGGAGTAGTCGGGAGGGAAAATATCTTAGTATACATGTGGACTATCCAGAAATTTCCCAATATGTCTAATCTTGCACGATAGCAGCTGCACACGACACGTACAGTGAGCCGTATTTACCCCCTAGCCGTTCACATGTTGAAACAGATATTTCACACCACCTAGATAGATGTCTTTTATTATTTTTTTCCTTGTTTACTTCTCCATCGTGCTATGTCATCAGTTATCTTCCAGTTTTCATATTCCTCATATGTTATTTTCATGACTTGTTAATTCTGTTGTGTTTTGCATTGCCGTCGGTTTGTGTACTTGTTCCATTTCTGACTGAAAACCAACATTTTTCAGGTTTAGCCGCTATTACTCTTAGCACTGGGGAAGACATGGGTATGTTGAAGACAACCTAGAAATAGAAAGCAATTGTATCAATTTTATTAATTGTAAAATCTTATATTTTCTTTAATTGTAAATGTTGTAATAAATCTAGAAATGTGAATGAGCAGCAAATTTTATATTTCTTGAGCATTTATTTCATGCGGGCTTGACAGCGTTCTACCGCCGACTCTGCGGCGTAGGCTGGCTTGGACACGTCTCGTATCCGAAAAGCGGGTGCGGGTCGTGACAAGTTTTTGTGGTGGCCCATGCAGGTCAGTTTTTACAAATTATTGCGAACTCACGATGGTACGTTAGTCGTACTATTACGAGCCTGCGACCAGGAAATGCTCATTCACAAACTAGGATTAAAATGATTTAAGATAATGACTAGGACTAGGTGTCCCTTGTTCAAATTGACCGTTGGGTAGTTAAGGTTATTAGATAGGCCTTACAATTTAGATAGCTTGCTAGATCCCTATAGGCACACTATTGCTTTTGATATGACAATGTGATCCAATGTAGATATACTATTCGCTTGGTATGTTAGACTTGCCTAGAATTAAGTCGTTAATTTTGATAAACTGTTTAAATTCCGGTTGTTTTATTAGATATAAATTTCATATCATGAATTAGAATTGCCTATTTTAAATTCTATTTTGCTGTAAGAAATTGGTTCATAATTCTTGATTCTGTTATTCCTGTATGAATCCCAAGTTAGATTGATTCAAAGTTTTACCCGCAGCCATTTGAAATATATATGAGATAAAGATTAGGATGTTTTACTTCACTTATCTTCAGATAATTCCTTCCGACCCGTCTTTTGCTTTAAAGATTGATACTCATAGGCAGAGGTTACACTTTCTATCATAGCCAATTAGTTTGAACTCTAGCAGTTCCTTGAAGTCCTTAGGAATATAATTAGAGTAACTAAACGACCGCGATGACTAGACAGCAGCGCACTGTTGCCAATTGTTTGAGAATGGATGGTATGGGTTCACTGCAGCCAGTAGCGCACTGGCGAGGCACAACCCATAAAAATGAAACCATTTCGAAGAATCATAGTCTATGGGACATTGCTAAAATTATGTCCTAGTTGACCTCTTTAGATCTTAGATACCCTTATGTCAATGTAAAGTAGAGTATCTGATAGCCTATCACAATTGAATCATGGAACCAAGGGTTTACCACAGCCGGAGTATACGGGCGAAGCATAATTCTCGGTAAAATGATTTAAGAAGTGATTACAAGTTCAGGATATTATAGAGGATATGAAAGTACCATGTATGCTCTCTAAGATCCAAGGCCGATACTAGTGTAAGTTCTGCCGGTTGAATAGCGTGTCTCCCAACCTAGCATCCCGTAGTCCTTGTGATCTATTAACAAGGTAATTGAATAGCAATAATAGACTTATCCAGACTATAGAATTTAGAGTCCATAACCCATTAGTCGACCAAGGCCTTAAGGATAAGAGATAATAGGTTGACTGTATAGACAAGAACACCGGGTAAGGATTTGATTTTTTTTTCTCAAAATTCAAACTACTTGTATTTCTTTTCAAAAATCTCGCGTACTTGTATTCTGACTATCTTGACCAACGCTGCTATTACAGTCTAGTTTTTGCAAGCTTACTCTTTTATCGAGCTTGATTCAAGACATATGCTTATTGGGGATACCCGCTAACATATTGTCTAATCAGAATCATTGTATCACGGTCTGATCAACCATGATGCACTTGGTTCGCTCTTTATTTAATTACCCTACATGGACTGAGATATAGAGATATCCAGGATCTCACCCGCGATTGCTTGACAATTCCTCTTGAATTAAACATTCGCCCTTGAATCATGTAATGGTGCTCAGTGACATCTCTCTTAAACTCTTTATTGTTTTCGTCTTCACTGATTGGAAAGACGAAAGCTCGTAATTGATGGATAGATATAGAGTATCTCCATGGCTATGATAGTGATATACGCAAGTGTAACTACCATCGTCCAGCCCTGTGATTGGAACCTTGCCTTGAGTTACTCGTTCTTCTCTCGACCTTTAAGCCACTATTGGGACCTTCTAGCCATTTGAATTTGAGGAACGATCCCTGGCTTGACATATATCTACCGTATTCCGTTACGCTGTGCCTTGTTCTTTATTGACCAGAGTTGAGGTACAATATCCAGACTTTGAAATCTTTCTAACCTCATTATTCCTAAAACCATATCCTAGCTTCTAAGATGGGTAGACTGTAAGCCTTCTTGGGATATACGAAGATTACCGATTGATTAGAATAAATTTCATTAGGATGATAGTTAGTGCCCCATGGACTCCCACTTTCCATTTAGAACATTTTGTGTCCCCGGTCGTGTCATTAATATTTGGAGCACGAGACCAGCTATTACCTTCCAACAAATTTTATATGCAAGATCTAGACGAGTCCACTTTCATCTAGGTACATGTCCCACTCAAACCCGTCCCCTTATACTCTATTTTTTGTGCTACGAATTTCAGATTAGAAAGACTAGCTATAACTCTTACCATAGTAACCGTATACTTCCCGACTTCCATTAGAGCCTCAACCTTGACTCAAATCCTTCGACCCAATATATGGTTGTGATTTACTCGAAGCCCACTACGCGCATGCCACTAGTGTGCCACTTGATAGAGGTCTTTTGTGCTACTTAAACACCAAAGTTACTGAAGGTGCATCTTGGGCTTTAGGAACCTAGCTAACCAATATGGCTGACAACTAGCTCAACCACTTGGGTTGAAACCTACTCTAGGTTGCCCTAACTAGTAGAAATAGTTTTACCTTGGGATCTTGCCCAGTCAATATAGATTGAAACCCAAGTTCATCCAACCAACGACTGGTGTCCAAAATAGAGGACCCATTAAGGCCACAATCTTGAATTCTCAAATTTCGTTACGTTATGGAATCTTGTTTGAATTAGAATTTCGAGAACGAGAATTCTGTATTGCACGGATTGTAGGCCACTCTAAGTAACGAAGGGCTCTTTGACGTAGCAAGTGACTGGACTAGAGTAGCCCAATCTAGCAAATAAGGCAGTGGTTCATAAACTTTCTTTCTATCTGTAACATTGGATACTCTCCTCTGCTCATGAAACTTCACAGTTGCTCCCGATTATTTCGTCTTATCTTCCTGTCCTCTATACTTCGGAGCGACGAATGGCCATGCTTACTAGAGTTTATCGATATTCTTAGCTACTTGCATAAATTTGCTTGTTAAGTTTTTTGGTTGCTTGATAGATACGAGAGGATTTTAGAAACCAGATGCCTAGATATCTGTTGGTAGGATTGTTAGCAACTAGTTAGAAGATTATAAGATTTTAGTTTGAGGAGTAGTGTGACCAAAGGTGGGTAGAAGTGCTCGATGATTCGTAGTTACGAAATGGCTAGGAGAAGGATATAAATAGTTCTGAGAAATTAAAATTTGAGAAATGGTGGTAATAGTGGATTTTTTTTATGTTTAAATTTTTGGCATGTTTACGATTAGAATTTCGAGGACGAAATTATTTTTAAGGTGGGCAGATTTGTAGCCTCCCTTCCTGGAATTTTGAAATATTTTTATTTTATGATTTTATTTTAATATTATTGAAGTTATTATGAAATATTACTATTTTAATATTATTGGGTATATGTGTGTGAATATATAGATGTGCATGTATATATACCAGTGTGTATAAATATACGTGAGTAAAATATATAAATATACTAATATTATATAAATAAGTCTATAATGTATAGATACATAAATGTATGTATAAATAAATATACATGTAATTGTAGATATGTAAATATTGTATGTGTAGATACTTAAGTAATATATATATATATATATATATATATATATATATATATATATTTATAAAATATATATATATATATATATATATATATATATATATATATATTTATAAAATATATATATATATATAATATATATATATATATATATATATATATATATATATATATATTTTATATATATATATATATATATATATATATATATATATATATATGATATATTTGTATGCGTGTATATAAATATATATAGTGTACATGTGTACGTATATGTAAATATATGTGCGTGTGTGCATATATATCAATATAAATATTATGTGTATATATATATATATATACGTACGTGTGTGTGTGTATATATATATATATATATATATATATATATATATATATATATATATATAGCTAATGATAATTAGTAATAGAAAAAGAAAACAAATATTAATAATTTTCCCCACAAAATAGAAACCAGCCCGGGCTCAGCAGCCCGAGCCCAACACCAATTCTCCACAGTCAGCCCTCGGCCCAGAATTCCCCACCCGAGCCCTCAAACACGTAAACACCCCAACATATATACTATATATATATATCGTTATTTAGGATCAGCAGATCGAAAGAGAAACGAAACCACGCGCAACCTAACGAAAAACCCTAACTCTGAAACCTGCGCGCCACCCGACCTCCACCCCGGGCGCAGCCCTACGCGTGTGCCGCCGTGAGGCACCGCCGGCGGCCAGGACAACCCCGCGCGCGCACGGAGCAAGGTACTGCACAATAGAAAAAAGAACGGGTGGACGGTCAACTTCGTGCCGAGGTTGTGTCGTTCACGCTCGTCCTTTTGACGAGACGTTTCTTCAGGTATGTACCCAATATAACCGCCTTTGGATCCTTTCAATTAGATTTAATTTTCGTACTTTAGGTTGTCCAAGAAATCGACGCAAAGTCGACGAAAAACAGTCCTAAAACAGGACATAAAACCGACCCAACCCCCTGATTTTGAAGGCGAATTCCAGCCAATCCATCGATCGATTGGAAAATCCAATTGAACAGACTTATAGCCAACCTATAGGAGATCATGACCCTTTTTGTAGTTTCAGATTTTATACAGTAGGCACAAAGAAATCAGTTTTCGAAGTTGATCAAAAACCCGTTTAAAACAGTTTAGAAAATTAGAAAAATCCATCCACACGACGTGCGTCCCGCCATTCCGGGCGACGTGGTCGCGAACCGAAGGCATCGAAAGCTGCATAACGGTTTCCTGGTCGTGTGGACTTTGGCGGAATTCAAATTGGTCGCGTGTGCGCGACGAATTTGATGCGTATCTGTCAAAATTCATCGTATCGTGCACTTTGCAAATTCTCCAATTACTTTGTGTACGCTCGTCAGATCGAGACGAAACTTGCGCCAACAGGACCGTATCATTTTTCTGGTCCTGTATGCCAAGTTTGGTCCAATTCTGAGACAGTGGAATTGGAAAGCCGTTTTGCGGGCCCTACGGTTCTACTCAACAGGCAATTTTGTGCACGGCCTGTCGGAATCCAACTCTGGACGTACGGATGGGTTTATATCAAAAAATCGGATCCGTAGACATGTAGTTTGACGACTTTAGAGACCGTTGACTCTGGCACGCTTTTCGGTGTAAAGCGGGTCCAACGGCGGACATCGTTTTTGCCCGAAATTATCGTTTTGCCCCTGTGTCCAGAATTGGACTTAAGGACAGGCAATCCTTGCTAATTTGACTATTCTGAGAACGTTGGTACTATTTATTTCAGCATCTGGAGACTTCTACATGTGCTGACTGATTGTGGCTCTTTGAGTAGTATATATTTATTGGTTTCTCCAGCTAAGGACCTCAGGCAAGTGCACTTTCTGATTGCTTTTCGATTCATAGTAGTCTTTTCATTTCATGTCTTTACATATAATCTTGCTGCTTGTTGACACGCTCGTCACACGGAGTAGTCGGGAGGGAAAATATCTTAGTATACATGTGGACTATCCATAAATTTCCTAATATGTCTAATCTTGGACGATAGCAGCTGCACACGACACGTGCAGTGAGCCGTATTTACCCCCTAGCCGTTCACATGTTGAAACAGATATTTCACACCACCTAGATAGATGTCTTTTATTAGTTTTTCCTTGTTTACTTCTCCATCGTGCTATGTCATCAATTATCTTCCAGTTTTCATATTCCTCATATGTTATTTTCATGACTTGTTAATTCTATTGTGTTTTGCATTGCCGTCGATTTGTGTACTTGTTCCATTCCTGACTGGAAACCAACATTTTTCAGGTTTAACCGCTATCACTCTTAGCTCTGGGGAAGACTTGGGTATGCTGAAGACAACCTAAAAATAGAAAGCAATTGTATCAATTTCATTAATTATAAAATCTTGTATTTTCTTTAATTGTAAATGTTGTAATAAATCTAGAAATGTGAATGAGAAGCAAATTTTGTATTTCTTGAGCATTTATTTCTTGCGGGCTTGACAGCGTTCTACCGCCGACTCTGCGGCGTAGGCTGGCTTGGACACGTCTCGTATCCGAAAAGCGGGTGCGGGTCGTGACACAAACGGACAGAGAGGTTCCCAAAAGTCTCCCAAAGTCCAGGGAGTAAACATAGTCGATCCAGACCCATCTGACTTACGTGAGGCCATCTTCCACAAACGCAAGAAAAGAGAAGGTGCATCGGGGTGAAAAGAGTCCTCCCACGGACGTCACTGCACCCAACGCGACGGTACGAGAAGACCGGCAGTCCGTCTTCCAATGACTGCAACAAACATGTTCAGAAGATGAGGCACCTCCCGTCATCTCCTGTAACTCTACTCAGAAACTCCCTGCCGATGGGAGTGGAAAGAAGACCAATGCTCCCAGCCCGAAGATTTTAACTACTACGACTAAGAGACTATCATCTAAACGGGTGCCCACCACCGGAGCTTTCCAAGGTACCCGTTCAAAGACGAAATCTGCTACAGTGGGAGATTCATCATCCACAACACTGGGGGTTGCTGGGACTGGGGGTAGCAATCCTCAGAACATCCACGATAATCCGATGTTCCAAGGAGATGAGCCAGAGGAAACAACTCTCCCATCAGATACAGCAAGGGCCGACATCCCCGAGGACGTCCACGACTTCCAAGATGAAGCAAACTCTAAAACTAGGGGTACTATCCCTTCTGAGTCCGAACCAGAGGAGAACATTCCCACCTACCCCGATGACTTCTCACTACAGGGGTATGATTCGGAGGGCTCGTCCTCCACCGTTCCTTCCATCTCTCCTTATGTAAAGACGGTGTTCATGACGGACAGCAACCAAGGTGGTTCCAGTGATCGCCAACGCATCGACACTCTGGAGGCCATACTGCATGCCTTGGTCAAGTCTGTAGACAAGATCAAAGCGGCCCTTCCAACTTTCCAAGGGGGACGTCTGGCCAAACAAGCGCGGGTCCCACGGTCAGTGCGGACTCGAATTCAGCGGCATCGAATCCGGGCAACAATCCTCCTGAAGTAACGGCCCCCACAGCTGTGGATGAGGCCCGAGAAGCGAGAAGAGAGGTCCAGGAGCTCCGAGCCATGTTTCACGCTCGAGAAAACTCTCAAGACCTCAGAATATGGCAACCGTACCTTGCTGCATGGAGGGATGTCCCCTTCCCGCCAAGATATAAGCCGTTCAACATCAACCCGTATGATGGCAAGACCTCCGCAAGTCGGTACATCACTTACTTCGAGGTCACCACCGACCATCTGCCCTATGACGATGCCATCCTCACACGATTATTCATTGGGGCATTGGAAGGAGTCGCCTTCGACTGGTATCGCAACCTGTTAGACAACTGCATCCACTCCTTCGTCGACTTTAAGCGCATGTTCTTGGAGAGATTCTATGAAGTAGGGCAGGACATCACAATGTCCACCCTCATGGACGTCGTCCAAGGGGAGAAAGAGCTGACAAGGAACTATATCGAGCGGTTTTGCCAAACCGCAATGAAGTTGCCGTCTGGAAATCCGAATTCCTCCTTGATTGAAATTTGCCAAAAGAGATTGCTCCCAACAATCAGTCTCTGGATGGACGAAAGTCAATTTAAGGACTGGAAGACATTCATCATCAGTGCCACTAGTACCGAAGAACGGTTGAAGAAGGCTCGCCAATTGGGATTACACATCTCGGACGGAGAAAACAAGGGCAAGCATCCTAATACCAACAACGACAATGGGGGTAGCCCCTCCAACAATCAGGACAGCAGGGGTAAGCAGGCTATGGTGGCCAACACAGCCCAGAAACCTGAGTCAAAACCAGCAGACAAACAATGGCCGCAAATCACTTACTCCTTCGAAGACGGCCACGTCAAGCCCATATTGGACATGCTCATACAAGGAGACAGAATTCAGCTTCCTCCACCAAGACGGGAACCTCGGCCGACAGAAATGGAGAACCCAAAGTACTGCCATTACCACCACTACGTCCACCATGCTACACACGACTGCTACCAACTAAAATGGTACATCCAATATATCATCGATTCGAATGCTCTGGCCATCGATTTCGAGGAGGTAACTATGGCAGCCAATATGGTGTCAGTACAATTTGGCAGCTTCCCTCCAACGGAAACTCAAGACGGTGTAGTCCCCATCCCTCTGGCGACAATGGAGATTGCTAATCTTCTACCTCCCCGAGATCAGGCTGCTAGTCTAGTGCCTCTCACCACATCACGAGGGTAGGTCGTGTGGGTCCATCCAGACTTGGTATCTGAAGTAACTCAGTCCATACCATATTCTATTTGCAAGAAGAAGAGTGGAAAAGTCAGATCCTGCCGCACAATCTCGGCAGATACCGAAGAAGTCACAACTGTCGTTACTCGGACTGGGACACAATCCCAACCTGTGGCTGATAACTCGGCTGAAGATCATCAGCCCGCTACAACTGACGCTCCGGGACCTTCTCCGCCTCCGACGTCCGACAAGCCTAGGCCGAAGGAGACTCGTTTTGACAAATCCCTCCGAAAAGAGGCACCATAGGGGCTGGAGAGGCCCTACAACTTCGACATCTTGGCACAATTGGCCTACACACCGGCCAAGTTGTCATTATACGAGCTTCTGAGACTCTCAAAGGATGTTCACGCGGCTCTGAGCGATGCACTCCAAAATGCCGACGCATACCTGGCTCAGGTCAACCTCACAGGAGAGAACCCGCCTGAAGATCTCCAAGACAGCGCTTGCACGGGAGCGATGCCCAATATTATCTTTACTCCGCAGGACATGCTCATCAAAACCAACCTACACGATCGCCCGTTATACTACACTGGATACATCGGCGACGTAAAGGTGGATCGGATGCACATTGATCCTGGCTCTTCCATAAGCATTATCCCGAAGGGTCTGTTACATCATCTCTGTATCCCTATGCATCGCCTGACGCCTACGAGTACCGCCATCAGCGGTTTCAATTCGGGCAGGAGCTACCCAATTGGAAAGATTCGTCCAAAGTGTCAAATTGGCGATCTCCAGTCGGAAGTCACCTGTTACGTCATAGATGCAGACACTTCTTACAACATCCTCCTGGGGTGCTCTTGGATACACGATTATATGATCGTTCCTTCCATACTGCACCAATGCTTCAAGTATGTCGACAAATACAGCTTCGTGAGGACAGAATTTGTCGACATCGATCCCTTCAAAGGGGTCGAATCCTACTACTCAGACTCCTGTCTATACAAAAAGTCGAAGAGGCACCTTGGTGAAGGAGATGTGCAAGCTCGTACCGAAACAGCCACAGGATCATAAGAACCCCTAACGTTCCACCTCCAAGCTCGCAAACCTGGCAAGATCGCACCCCTTACAGCCACTTTGTGTAAGGACGCAATCAACCTTTCGGCACAAGAAGAGCAAATGACAATCCGGCTGCCAAGGTCTGGCCAAGTGCCAAGACCCACAACAGAGCCAATGACAAACAGGCTGTCGAGAGTCGGCTAGCCACAAATGGAGAAGCTCAATCCCTCTGACAAGCCAATGACGATACGCCTTTCCAGGAAGAATCGTCCCCTCGATACAAAGTCTGGGGCTTCTAGCGAGCCAACAACTCCTCGTTCAGCATCAGGCACCAAACTGGGGGTCGCTAGTTTGCCAACAACTCCACGCTCGGCTCCACCTGCTGAACCCCTGACGATCAAGTTGCCCAGGTCGTCCTTGTAGAAGCATAAAAATGATCCATGCGGCTAGGAAACCCCATGCGGCTCATAAAGCCCATGCGGCTCAGAAAGTCATGCGGCATAAGGGACTATGCGGCCCAAGACATCCCATGCGGCTCAGAAGATACATGGCATAACAGTGTTCCCCTCCGACCTATGCTGCATTAATTATTTTGACGGCTGACAACTCTAAAAGAAAAAGTGACAGCTCTGACACAAGAGAGGCAATTATGACTCTGTCATAATGACAGACCCCTAGGGAAGAGAAAGAGATCTCTGATACAATCCCCCGAGATCCATAAAAATGCCACGTGGCCTTGCCACGTGGGCGTTCGTATGTGGCTCGAGCAAAGACTTTCCATGCGGTTCAGAATGAAGCCGTCCTTTGCGGCTCAGGCCGAAACAGTCTCATGCGGCTCAAGCGGAGGCCTTCTCATGCGGCTCAAGCGGAGGCCTTCTCATGCGGCTCAAGCGGAGACCTTCCCATGCGGCTCAAGCGGACCATTTCCATACGGCTCAGGTGGATGCATCCCTATGCGGCTCGCAATGATCACCTCCATGCGGTTCAAAGGTTCGAAGGGGGGAGGGCCACTACCCAAGCAGTCCTGACACGTGGCCCAAACCTTACGTGGCCCAAACCTTATGCGGCCCAAATCTTATACGGCTCAATCTTCATGCGGTTCAGATCCTCCCAGTGGCTCCTAGGACACGTGTCCTAAGCCGATCAATTTTCCAGATTTATTGCAATCAGAGATTGGGTCAAATCCTAATAATCTGGGACACGTGGCAGGAGAATAAATCAAATTTATTCACAGACATCAGAAGATCATTATGAGGAAGATTTATTCCAATCAACATTAATTGCTGATGAGATTTGGTGTAATCTACACTTAATGGTCCAGATTCATCACAATCAAAACGAATGACCTAGATTGACCAATCCACAGGCCGCCGCCATCTCCAGGAAGCAATCATTGGAAACCCTAATGATCACACCCCATTCCTATAAATAGCAAGGTGCCATTCCCTTACAAAAGAGACATTCCCTGGCAATATACACAACGGAGAGAGTGTGACCAGAGAGACCCCTTTTCGAGATCAGAGAGCATTAGAAGACTTGGAAGAAAAAGCAGAAAGGGAGCAAAGAGAGTATTTCTTCAACGCCGAGCAAATCTTCTTGAGCCAAGGCTGCATACCGATCGTCCAAGAAGTAAGGCAGGGCTGCCGTCGCCTTTCCGAGCATCTATCGTCACCCCCCAGAATCTAAAATAAACAATTGTACTTATTCTGCTGTACCTAGGCTTTCGTCCCTAGGCTTTCTTTGTACAAGCGAGTTTGTATTGTGAGTCTAAGTTCAGTCCTCCCATAAAACTGTTCTGTACTTTTATAATCAATGGCAAACACGATGGCGACTCTGCTGGGGATAAACTTCTCCACGGTTAAGGAGTTAGTGATGCAGTCGGTTGCATCCAAGCTTGGCTCCACGCAACAGAAGATGGTCGTCCGTTTCGACCAACAAGCGTTTGAAGAGATGCTCTCTGAAGGAAGTGCTGGCCCGATCTAGAAGCGAACCCGCATAAAGAAAGCTCGCTGCGAGTGGAGGCCAAAATTGTTTGCTCCTCCACAAGCTCTGGACGGGGTACTCTCTACTACCCAAGGCGGCGAGGGTGATTCTCATACGGCTCCACTTCGAGCCGTAGAGAACTCTGCTGTCCCCGAGTCTGGCAGAGGAAAGCATTACGATGTCGGACTTGCAGGGACAAAGAACGACTCTATGCGCCCCAAGAAGAAGCCGAGCACTCCTGTGGCCAAGTCTGTCAACCACATGCAGGAGGTTCATGCGGGTGGATCTACCGGCCGCATGAAGAAAATCCATGCGGCCAGATCATCCAGCCGCATAAAGAAGACTCATACGGCTGAGACTTCCAGCCGCATGAAGAAAGATTATGCGGCTACGTCTGCCAGCCACATACGGACCAACGATGACAGCCGCATGATGCCTACTCCCCGCGGCTCTGTCTTCGACTGCCTCTCGTACGGTCCTGATCTCTCGTGCTCCCAAGAAGATATATCTGACTCTCTCCAGTATCACTTAGACTCTTCCTACTATGTGCCCGTGTGCACTAGAGCGAAGAAGTCTAAAGCAGCACGAGCCTGGCGAGTTCGGTCCGCTGATCTGACCTCTGACCATCCGAGCGTTCCGCATACTGCTACGCGGGCCTCGGATGAAAGGTTGTACAGAACCGCTTGAGTCTAGCCCCCGGCGGCAGACGGACAGAGAGGTTCGCAAAAGTCATCCAAAATCCCGGAAGCAAACATGGTCGGTCTAGACCCATCTGACTTGCGTGAGGCCATCCTCCACAAATACAAGAAAAGAGAAGATGCATCGGGGTGCAAAGAGTCCTCCCACGGACGTTACTGCACCCAAGTCATCGTCAACTGCTGCAGCAACAACGCGACGATACGAGAAAACCGACAGTCTGTCTTTCAAAGACTACAACAGCCATCTTCAGAAGACGAGGCACTACCCGTCGCCTTCTGCAACTCCGCTCGGAAAGTCCCCGCTCATGGAAGGGGGAAGAAGACAAATGTCCCCAGCCCAAAGATTTCAACCACTGCGACTAAAAGACTGTCGTCCAAACGGGTGCCCACCACCGGAGTTTTCCAAGGTACTCGCTCTAAGACGAAATCTGCTACAGTAGGAGATTTGTCATCCACAATGCAGGGGGTTGCGGGGGCTGGAGGTAACACCCCTTCGAGCCTCCACAGCAATCCGATGTTCCAAGAAGACGAGCCAGGGGAGACAACTCTTCCATCGGATACAGCAAACCTCGACATCTTCGAGGACGTCCACAACTCCCAAGACGAGGCAAACTCGGAGACTGGGGGTACTGTTCCTTTCGAGTCTGAATCAGAAGGGAACATACCCACATACCCCGATGACTTCTCACTACAGGGGTACGATTCAGAGGGCGCTTCCTCCACCGCTCCGTCTATCTCTCCTCACGTGAAGACGATATTCATGACAGACAGCAAACAAGGTGGTTCCAGTGATTGCCAGCGCATCGATAGTCTCGAAGCCATATTGCTTGCTTTGGTCAAGTCTGTAGACGAGATTAAAGCGGCCCTTCTAACTTTGCAAGGAGGGATGCCTGGCCAAACAAGTACGGGTCCTGCGGTCAATACGGACTCGAATTCGGCGGCACCAAACCTGGGCAACGATCATCCTGAAACAACGGCCCCCACCGCCGTGGATGAGGCCCGCGAAGCGAGAAGAGAGGTCGAAGAGCTCCGAGCCATGTTCCACGCTCGAGAAAACTCTCAAGACCTCAGAATACGGCAACCGTACCCTGCTGCATGGAGGGATGTTCCATTCCCACCAAGAGATAAGCCGTTCAACATCAATCCTTATGATGGTAAGACCTCAGCAAGTCGATACATCACTTACTTCGAGGTCACCACCGACCATCTGCCCCATGACGATGCCATTCTCATACGATTATTCATCGGGGCATTGGAAGGAATCGCCTTCGACTGGTATCGCAATCTGTCGGACAACTGCATCCACTCCTTCGTCGGCTTCAAGCGCATGTTCTTGGAAAGATTCTACAAAGTAGGACAGGACATCACCATGTCTACCCTCATGGACGTCGTCCAAGGGGAGAAGGAGCTGACAAGAAACTACATCGAGAGGTTCCGCCAAACCGCCATGAAGTTGCCCTCTGGAAATCCGGATTCCTCCTTAATTGAAATTTGCCAAAAGAGACTGCTTCCAACAATCAGTCTCTGGATGGGCGAAAGTCAATTCAAGGATTGGAAGACGTTCATCATCAGTGCCACAAGCGCCGAAGAACGACTGAAGAAGGCCCGCCAACTGGGATTGCACATCTCGGACGGAGAGAACAAGGGCAAGCGTCCCAACAACGATAATAAGGGGAACCCCTCCAACAATCGGGACAGCAGGGAAAAGCAGGCTATGGTGGCCGATACAGCACAAAAACCTGAGCCAAAGCCAGCAGACAAACAATGGCCGCAAATCACTTACTCCTTCGAAGACGGTCATGTCAAGCCCATCTTGGACATGCTCATACAAGGAGACAGAATTTAGCATCCTCCACCAAGACGGAAACCGCGACCGACAAAGATGGAGAACCCAAAGTACTGCCATTATCACCGCTACATCCACCATGCTACACACGACTGCTACCAGCTAAAACGGTACATCCAAAACCTCATCGATTCGAATGCCCTCGCTATCGATTTCGAAGAGGTAACCATGGCAGCCAATATGGTGTCAGTACAATTCGGCAGTTTCTCTTCGACGGAAACTCAAGACGGAGTAGTCCCCATCCCTCTGGCAACAATGGAGATCGCTAATCTTCCTCTTCCCCAAGATCAGACCGCTTGTCTAGTGCCCCTCACCACATCACGAGGGGAGGTCATATGGATCCACCCAGACTTGGTATCAGAAGTGACTCGGCCCATATCGTCTTCTACCTGAAAGAAGAAGAGTAGAAAAATCAGGTCTTGCCGCACAATCTCGACAGACATCGAAGAAGCTACAGCCGTCGTCACACGGTCTGGGGTGCAATCCCAACCTGTGGTTGATAATCCAGCTGAAGATCATCAACCCACTACAACTGATGCTCCGGGACCGGCTCAGCCTCCGACGACCGACAAGCCTAGGCCGAGGGAGACTCGCTTTGACAAATCCCTCCGAAAAGAGGCATTAAAAGGGCTGGAGAAGCCCTACAACTTCGACATCTTAGCACAATTGGCCAACACGCCGGCCAAGTTGTCATTATACGAGCTTCTGAGACTCTCCAAGGATGTTCGTGCGGCTTTGAGCGATGCACTCCAAAACGCCGATGCGTACCTCGCTCAGGTCAACCTCACAGGAGAGATCCCGCCTGCAAATCTCCAAGACAACGCCTGTACGGGAGCAATGCCCAATATCGTCTTCACTCCGCAGGACATGCTCATCAAAACCAACCTGCACGATCACCCGTTATACTACGCTGGATACATCGGCGACGTAAAGGTAGATCGGATGCACATTGATCCTCGCTCCTCCATAAGCATTATCCCGAAGGGTCTGCTACATCATCTCTGCATCCCAATGCATCGCCTGACGCCTACAAGCACCGCCATCAGCGGTTTCAATTCGGACAGGAGCTACCCAATTGGAAAGATTCGTCTGAAGTGTCAAATTGGCGACCTCCAATCCGAAGTCACCTGCTACGTCATAGATGCAGACACTTCTTACAACATCCTCTTGGGGCGTCCATGGATACACGATTATATGATCGTGCCTTCTACGCTGCACCAATACTTCAAATATATCGACAAACATGGCTTCGTGAGGACGGAATTTGCTGATATCGATCCCTTCAAAGGGGTCGAATCCTACTACTCAGACTCCTGCCTATACGAAAAGTCGAAGAAGCACCTTGGTGAAGGAGATGTGCAAGCTAGTACCGAGACAACCACAGGATCAGAAGAGCCTCTGACGATCCACCTCCAAGCTCACAAACCTGGCAAGTCAGTACCCCTTACCGCCAATCTGCGTAAGGGCGCAATCAGCCTCTCGGTACAAGAAGAGCGGATGATAATCCGGCTGCCAAGGTCTGGCCAAGTGCCAAGACCCACAACGGAGCCGCTGACAATTAGGCTGCCGAGAGCCGGCCAGCCTCAACGGAGAAGCTCAATCCCTCCGACAAGACAATGACGATACGCCTTCCCAAGAAGGGTCGTCACCCCCGATGCAAGGCCTGGAACTTCTAGCGAACCAACCACTCCCCGCCCAGCATCGAGTGCCAAGTTGGGGGTCGCTAGTTTGCCAACAACTCCACGCTCTGAACCGCTGACGATCAAGCTGCCCAGGTCGTCCTCTCAGTCTTCATTTATACAGTGGGTAGCTGAAGAGGAACCGGAGCTAGCCAAGTATGTGGCTGCCCATACTGATGTTCCCTCCGTAGATATAATTTCCCTAGAAAAGATACCTTACTTCATCAATAAAGGGCAATCTTTGAACTACCTCGAGCTTAATAAGCTCTGTACGATGTATGCTATGGAACACGGTATAGGCACTCACCTTCACACACAGGTAACAAATGTGCACACCGCAATCCAGCTTACTCCAGCAGAAGATGCTTACCGCATAATTGAAGGAGAGGACCACCCAATCATCGTCGGTCGGAAGGACGATCCTCATCCCTTTAATAGAAGAAGTCGATCTTGGGCCAGATGTCGGGAGACTGCCTCTATATCTTTATAGCCCCCAATCCAAATATCTTATGCAAAAATAGAGATATGATCTGGAGACTACGCCAGGCTTGAACTACGGCACTGGACGACGACTACCTTTGAAGCCACCGGTCCCGGCAGGCAAACCACTGGACTACTATAGCAAGACTCGATGTGGATTAGGGTATATAACACCCACGACGACCCCTGAAAGTTCAGATGAAGAATGTGACTAGCATTCACATTCGACCGGGTCACCAACTTCTGACTCTGATACCAGCATCAGAGATGTATTCAGACATGTCTTGTCAGTCAACATGGCATTCGCCGACGCTTATGAAGAAGATGAAGACATCCCCGAAATCCTTGAGCTAGAGCCGTGGGCCCAGCAGTTGCGCAATAGAAAAAGCGGTTCGAACTGAGGGACCCTCCTACTGAAGACGAGGTTATCCAGGTCGACCTCGGCAGCGAATCTTCTCCAAAACCAATCTTCGTCAGTAAAAGCTTAACAGACGAGGAGCAAGAATCACTGCTGGAACTTGTCAAAGAATACATTAATGTGTTCGCATGGAGCTATGAAGATATGTCGGGATTAAATCCCGATATTGCTCTTCACAAGCTCAATATTCGGCTGGACGCAAAGCCAGTCAAGCAACAACAGCGACGCTTCCGCCCAGGCATCATGGATGCGATCGAAGCCGAAGTCAACAAACTGATAGCCAGCGGCTTCATTCGTGAGGAGCAACATCCTGACTGGGTCGCCAACATAGTACCCGTCCTCAAAAAATGGGAAGATTCGAATCTGCATCAACTTTCGTAATCTGAACGAGGCGTGTCCCAAAGATGAGTTCCCCCCCTATCACAGACATCATGATTGAAAACACCTGCTCGACTTCGAACGTATGTTCGATCATGGATGGCTTCTCGGGGTACAACCAAATCAAGATGTCTCCTGACGACGAAAAGCACACATCATTCCGAACACCGATTGGCATATGTTACACAGTCATGCCTTTCGGTTTGAAGAATGCCGATGCCACATATCAAAGAGCCATGAGTATCATCTTCAGAGACCACTTACGCAAGACGGTGGAGTGCTACGTTGATGACATCGCCGTCAAGAGTCGCCGTAAGGGAGACCATTTGCAGGATCTGAGGACGGTATTCGATCTGATGCGAGCACACAATTTGAAAATGAATTCCATAAAGTCCTTCCTGGGCGTATCCAGCGGGAAGTTCTTGTGTTTTATCATCACGCCCAGGGTATCCATGTAGACCCTGAGAAGACAAAGGCAATTATGGAGATGGGTCCCCCAAGAAATCTTCGCGAACTCAGAGGCCTTTAAGGGAGGCTAGCTTACATCAAGAGGTTCATTTCCAACCTCTCCGGGCGATGTCGACCATTCACCCACCTCATGAAGAAAGGTGTCTCGTTCGTGTGGGACAAAAAATGTCAGCGGGCCTTCGACAACATCAAAGAATTTGTCGAACCCTCCAGTTCTGGTGGCCCCGGTTGCTGGAAAACCATTCCTACTCTACTACGAGCAATGGAGCATTCCCTCAGAGCTTGTTGGCACAAACAATGATGCAGGCCATGAGCAAGCCTATATTACCTCAGTCGAATGATGATTGGGCCAGAGGCACGATACACCGCCGTGGAGAAGGAATGCCTTACCTGGTATTCGCCATTCAGAAGACCGGCACTATGTCACTGGAAAAATAATAATGTGATCTCACGAGTCAACCTCTCAGGGTCCTCATGACTAACCAGGGGCACTCGGCTCTCGCTCGCTCGCTACATGGGCAATATTGTTGTCCCCTTATCATATGATCTTCATCCCGCAAAGGCTGTCAAAGGTCAAGCCCTGGCAGATTTTGGCAGCCACCGGGCTCAGAGTCGTCCAGGATATATGAGAAATCCAGATGTGGTCGCTGACTCGAATGCAGCCTCTCACGATAACATATGGCGGATGTTCTTCGACGGTGTTCAAGAACAGGACCCAAGGGCAACATCATCGCCTGAGTTGGGGTAGTGCTAGTCTTCCCTTCGGATGATGATCAATCGCGCTACTCTCTCACGGAACAATGTTCTAACAATGTGGCCGAGTACAACGCTCTGGTCATGACCTCAACTTGCAAGGGAGCTGGGAGAGAATATTTCGAAGCATACGGCGATTCTCAGTTAATCGTCAATCAAATCGGGGCTATACGAAGTTCGCCA
>JANAVB010014509.1:0-64596 GCA_029216955.1 Iris pallida
TCTTTTGTGGATTGGATTTTTCTGAGATCGTTCAACACAGCACGACTATCTTGACCCGACACGACCTAACACGATTTTCAAGTGATTGTTTCTGACTAGTTCAGTTTGGGTTTTTCTGTGAAGTATGATCCTGGTATTCTCTGACATGCTTGATAGTGGCCCGCCGTGGTGCACTCCTGACCTGATAACTTGACCTGATAATTTGACCTGCTACACATGACACGACAGTGACCTGTAGTGGTGCACTCCTGACAAGTACCCTGACATGCTTGATAGTGGCCCGTCGTGGCGCACTCTTGATAAGTGATAGTGATAATGATTGGCCTGGACACCGTGGTTGTTTGCATTGATTGTGCTTGTATAAACTACGAGTCCTGTGTCTTGCATCATGTCTAGGGCATGATCCCTGAGTACCACGGTCAGGGATTCATACTGAATCTAGCTAGGTTAATGACTAGATGGATCAAATAGTTTATGGAGAATTTTCCAGTTACCTGTTGCCCCTTTGGTCCCGGCCTTATATATATATATACTTGGATTTGTTGATATCCGTCGAGATGAGCGCACTTCCAGTCCCGCCGTCGAGCGTGGTACCTTAGGACACATGTATCTTACTACAGTGTGTCTGCTATATCCTGCTATCTTTTTCTTTTCTTGCTGGGATCACTCAGGTAGTAACAAACAGGTAACCGGACTTGGAATTCTCATTGCATCTTGCTAGTAACTAGACCTGTGATAACCCTAGTTAGTTAAAGTAGTAAGCCGTAGTACTTGCTTGGCCGTGATTGATTGGATGGTGTCTAGTCCAGTCTTGTCTCGTCCTGATCCTGTACAATTTCTGTCATGACATGCTTACTCGTGCTTTATCTTAATTTTATATCATGAATAATTGCATATCTTGATTTCTTATATTTACCTTGCCGATAAGTGGTGGGAGAAACCAAGTTCCGTTCAGCCGAAGGGTTACAACCCCGGTCCTTGTTTGGTTTACGGGTTGTAACCTGGTTATCTGAATAGTCCCATAGTTATCTCATCGTATATCATCCTGTCATGCTTTCCATATGTTCTGTCTTTTATCAATTCTGTGTAAGATTGTCTTTTATATTCACCTATCATGTTTTTCTTAATTTACTGTCTCTTATTATATAATTATATTATTGTGCTGATTGCTGGCTTTTGTTCTTATTTCGTGGCCCCCTTGTGGCACTTGCTCTTTCTGGGGTTGACCCAGCTGGTTTTGTGTGGCCAGATTTCGAAGCAGCTCCCGAGGATCTACCGAACCTCCAGCCCAATGGTGACAACTAGACGGAACCCGGGCCAAGAGTGGGTTTTCCTTTTTGCCTTGCCCACTTTACTGTAAAATTATTCTTTTGAGGCGTTTAGCCGACGAGCACTTGTTAGCTCGATGCACTTTACTTCTGTCTGCCTACGGGCTGTAATCATGATTGGCAACTCGAGGTTGATCATGTATGACTTAACTCTTGCTAGTCCTTACATTTTGTACGACTAGCTTCATGATCATCTGGATATGTAATGTTTGGGACGCCTTACAATTGTATATTTGGTGATCTGATATCTTGTGATTATTATTAGTTGGTTGAGATTGAGACAATAGGATAATTTATGACCTTAAGAGACTGATGGCTTGTAGATAAACCCTCACATATCTAGACAGCCGTGACCGCATGGTGAGATGGATTCTATTTCATCATACGTAGCTGGCTATGTCTGCCCCCGCTCTCCAGTATTCTGGTTCTGGGGCGTGACAAAACTCTACCTTGTCGACAAGTTGTCCATGACCATGCAAGACTCGACTCAACTGACGTCTCACACAATCATTGTACTTCTAGTGTTACCATCTCTTTCAGGGCTAAATTCAATACTTCTCACATCTGAGATCTTGCCTCGACGACCCATAGTCGCGAGCATTCTTCTTTCTTTCTTCAACGACCCAGTCGTGAGCATTCTTCTTTCTTTATTTCTTGCCCTATCATTTCACCCAACTCAAGAACAACTGTTTAGACATTTTTCCAAAACAAATGAATCAACCGTGGCCCGTGCCTTAAAACTCTAGGACCGTGCCATCGTGTCTCAAACCGACTTCCGATCTACGCGACGCTATCGCACAAGTCATACTTCATATGACGGGCCTTGGGATCGAGGGACTATTTAACTTGACAACCGCAGAAAGAGCGGGACAGCACTAGAAATGACTTAGGTCGATCGGCGTAACTTTGCCTAACTTAATCGAGCCTATAACTTGACTCAAGGGACGAGCAAAGGCTATACCAAGCCTTGTATTATGGAAACGTGCATGCTTTGTTGAGCATTTACGCGGGCAACACCTATGACCTAGGCTATTTCATAGCTTTGTGTCGAAGACCAACTTTCCTTCTCCCAAGCCACGGGACGAAGGACCGAGTGTCATTTTCAAAGCATGCCGTGCACCAACTCTAAGCCGACCGTGGGACGTTTTTCCATGTTCTAACTCATTTCGACCCGTCGGGATTATTCCCTTAGCTATGTGGATTCGTCTCTTTTATTATCAAGCCTATTGTGCAAGTTAAAAACATGCATTTTATTATGTGAAGGCAAAGATGAGACAAGTTCACCGAAACTACCCCACCTGAGCGAGCGGTCGCCTCGACCGAGCGATGTCTCCGAGTAGCCGTTGCAAGGCTAAGTCCGAACGCCGTCGGCGTTTCGATTCCTCCGATTGACTGAGCGGGACGGGGCACTACAGCCAGCTCCCTGGCCGTCCTACTTCAGTGTAGGACTGCCATGGGTGTGGCAGTCCTAGCTCTGAAACTCTGTGATGAATTTATGTGTGAATGAAATCATCACAGAACATTTCAGCTAGGACTGCCACCCCCAGGGCAGTCCAACACATGTGAAGGACTGTCCTGGTTGTGGCAGTCCTAGATATAATGTTCTGTGATCAAGTCACAGAACAATTCATCTAGGACTGCCACACCCAGGGCAGTCCTTCACATGTGTTGGACTGCCCTGGTTGTGGCAGTCCTAGATGAAATGTTCTGTGACTAGATCACAGAACATTTCATCTAGGACTGCCACACCCAGGACAGTCCAACACATGTGAAGGACTGCCCTTGTTGTGGCAGTCCTAGATGTAATGTTCTGTGATCAAGTCACATAACAATTCATCTAGGACTGCCACACCCAGGGCAGTCCTTCACATGTATTGGACTGCCCTGGGTGTGGCAGTCCTAGATGAAATGTTCTATGACTAGATCACAGAACATTATATCTAGGACTGCCACACCCAGGGCAGTCCAACACATGTGAAGGACTGCCCTGGGTCTGGCAGTCCTAGATGAATAGCCCTGTGCAGAACATTTCAACACAAGTATCCAACACATATCCAACACAAGTATTTGTTTTACACAAGTATCCAACACATATCCAACAGAAGTATTTCAACACAAGTATCCAACACATAACCAACACAAGTATTTCAACACAAGTATCCAACAACATGTTCGACACCCAAAAATATCAACATCCAAAAATATCAACATCCAAAATAGCCAACTTCAGACAATCAAACAACAACAAGTTTGCAAAATATTCAAAATCATACAATCAGACATCAGACAATCATACTACATATCATGGCGGGCCTTCGAACGAGACTCCGCATTACGCATGAATGGAAACTCAACCTCGTCGTCGATGCGCTCAAGCTCGTTGGCGACCAAGACACTAGTGTCGACCAAGACACTAGTGTCACTTTGGCAAGCGCTCCGAAGTGTCTTGGCCAGTTCCTTCGCCCTTCTAGACTGTAAATGAAAGTATAATTGAATTTAGTCTACAAACATGAAAATCTTAAACTAATTACTAATGCGGAACTCACCATCTTTACCAATGAAACATACAAGATGTTTTTCGAAGTAAGATTTCCAACAGCTACTACGGCCTCGGGACCCGGGTTTGTCGGGTTCAACAACTTAGGATGTTCGACCCGTCGGAAGTACGACATGTAGTCCTCGCTGCAGTCGGCCATCCGGGTGACCGGTTGACTCTCATCTTCCCCAAGCAGGTGCCTTTGCCACTCGGAGTAGAAGTCGGTCACCCAGTCGAAATACACCGGTTTGTAGTTCAATGGTTGGGTCCCGCGGGGAGGTTCCAACATCTTTAATGTGTGCTTCGGCACACTTTGCACGAAGCCAAACTGCTGAAGTACACGATCAGGCATATACGGGTCCGTGATATCATAGCATGTGATCATGCCATGAAATAAAGAAACTTGTTGGATGGCACGACTCCCCTCGCGAAAATCTCGGTATGGATCCTAAAATATCTGTAGGAAAACAGTTAACAGCAAAAAAAACTTAACATAAAAAAATAAGTTCCAATTTTTTACCTCTTCTGGTACCAAATTGTCAAGTACTTCACGAATGGAAGCCAGTATTTGCCAATCTTTGGTTTCCACCTGGGCCGGCCTCCATCGAGCCACTCTAGGAAGGTGTTCAAAATAGTTTGGGTTCATGTCACCCCGCCTGAGCATTGGAAAGTGCTCGTATATCCATGCCTATTCAATTTATAAGTTAATAGTCACAAATATAAACAACAAAATAAAGTATACGAGATTAAATTGTTGGAAGTTTTCTTACATGTAGCAGAGTCTGGCATCCGGCAATTGTCTTATAGTTCCGACACGGGATGCGATGCCGAGCTCGCGGTAAAGATAGGCGAGAATACCGCTACCCCACGATATATCAATGAAGTCATCCACAGACAATAAATTGAGCATGTACCTCGCATGTATCGAGGTTCCGGACTTGTCCGAAATGCCCACCGTTCCTAGGACGAACAACATGTAAGCACGGGCCACCGTGTCGACCAACTCATCATCATCCTCATCCAATTCCATATTCGTGAAGTGCTCCACCAGAAATGACAGAGGAATTCCATATGATTTCTTGAAGCCGGGGAGAGTTGTAAAACTAGTTTCCTCAAGTTCAAGGTTACTTGAGACAAACTTGACGATCTTCGAGTACCATTTTGTGGATTTTTCATTTCTGTAATCTTCTTTGGTCATGACGCGACCGGTAACTGGTAGCTCCAGTATCTGGTAGACGTCGTCAAGTGTAATGGTCATCTCCCCGCATGGGAGATGAAACGTGTTGGTCTCCGGGTGCCATCTCTCCACAAAGGCGGATATGAGGGCACTATCCATTGTCCTATAGGCATAATCTGCCAAATTATGCAAACCGCTCGGTACGATTTTAACCTGGACGGCCTCCGATAAGCTTCTAAACGGCCAAGACACGGTTTTCTTCCCGTGACTCACAGTCCTAAGGATACGATATGTCCTCTGTATATCAAACAACATATAAAAACATAAAAAATATGAAATACATATAGATATCATATACTAAACTGGTAGCTTACAAAAGTAATGTACATACCGGGTTCTTCCATATTGCATATGCAATATGGTTCTCAAAAGAAGCCAACATTGAGCAACCTGGCGGACGGACATGCGGCTCAGAAGGACCGGCCTCCTCAGATGGAGCAGAACCACCTTGACGTGGCGGACGGACATGCGGCTCAGAAGGATCGCCCTCCTCAGATGGAGCAGAACCACCTTGACGTGGTGGTAGGAGTTGGCTAATTGGCACGTCGTCGTCATCACTGGAAGAAGGAGAAGGAGTACGAGCTCGTTGCTTCGACCGAGCTTGTGGTCCCGGTGGCGGTCTCCGTGTCCCAGACCGACCTTGGCGCGCCGGTTCGAAAATTGTAATCGGACACTCAAGAGGACGTTCCGCGCGTTCCTTCCGCTTTGACGCGGTGGGGCGTATTCTTTTTGGTGCGTTCGGAGGACTGTTACCCTTATAGAACAATGGATTGTGCGACCGTACAGTTAATAAATAATGCAAACTAAAATAGAACTGTTATCCCCTATCCCCCACCCCCAGACCACAACTAAAACTGAGTACAGTAGGACTGCCAGGCATGTGGCAGTCCAATTGCAAACAAGGACTGCCACAGTCCTGGCAGTCCTCTATTGAAAGAGGACTGCTAGGACTCTGGCAGTCCTTGTTTACATGTGGACTGCCACATGCTTGGCAGTCCTACTGTACTCAGGGCCGACAGACAAATGACTCGCTAGTTTGTCGTTTTCTAGGGTTAGGGTTTGAAGAAAAATTGTGGGTTTGTCGTGTTCGAAAATGCCATTCATAAATCCTAAAGACATTCTAAACCTAAATTATCAAAAGTTTTTAGAGAATTAAAACTATTCTAGGGTTTCGAATAGAATGTAGAAAATTATAGAAGAAATTAGGGAAGAACGTACCTAGAATCCGATTTCTTCGACTTGCGTGTCATCTCGTCGAATGTAGGAGTGTTCTTGAAAAAAATTTGGTGGAGGAATTAGGATTAGAGTGGTGGAGGAGAAGAGACTAGGGTTTTGGGAGAGGGAGAGAGAGCTCTTCTTTTTTTCTTTTGGAGGAGAGAGAGAGGCAAATGAGGTTTGGAGAGGAAATGAGAGTTTGGGGGGTTGGGCTGCCCCCTAGCAAAATATGGGCTGCCCCTAGTAAAATTTCCACTTTTTGGGCTGCCCCTAAGTAAGGGCTGCCCCTAGTAGAAGTTGTGGTGCCCCTAAAAAAACCATTTTAAAACTGTTATAGTTAAATAGTATAATAATAATTTAAAATATTAAATTAAAAATGAATTTATGGATTTGGATGTTAGAGTTATATAAGTCGGGTTTGGCGTCTAGTAGAGATTCATAATCCGAATGAAAATTCGACCTGAATCCACCTGTTGACATTGTATGTCATGTTTGTGCAAGATCTGGGAGTGGGACGTGGATTTTTTTTTTTGCAACTGCACCCTTCCTTCCACTTTTCGACGTTTGGATGGAACTGGAACTGTCGACAGGATTTGTACACCGCACTTTCTATCGGCTTCCAAAATACTGCTTTTCTCCAGATCCCACATCTGAGTTAAAAACTCAAATATGGACCCAGTAGTGGAAGCAAAAACCATGACGACAAGGGCCCTTGCAACGGTCATCTTCGACTGCTTCGAGTCGAAGCACTTGCGGGGGCGAGAGAGTGAAGCGTGACGAGGGTGGTGGCCGGCAAGACGAAGAGGGAGGTAAGGTGCTCACGGCAAAGGATGCGAGGTGTTCACAGTGATCTCGTCGAGAAAAGTGGGAGGAAGGAAAATAAAGGAGGGAAAAGTGAAGGGAAAATGAATCCTTAGGGCTCGTTTGGATCAAGTTTTTGTATTCCTAGGAATATGTTTTCAATTCCTTTCCCATGGGAAAGGAATTTAACATTCTCATACCCATGTTTGGTTAGGTTGGAAATAGCTAGTTCAAATTTTTTAAAAATTTCATCTCCATATTTGGTTTACAAAGGGATAGAAATATTAATTTATTTAGTTTTTCTTTAATACCCTTTCATTAATTTCATGATGATTTACATATTTGGGACAGAAGTCAAAAATTTGAAAATAAAAAGAGGGTATAACCGTCCAAACAAAATAGCCAAACATCATTCCTAGGAAAGCAAATCTATTCCCAAGGGGGGGCTTGAGAATTGCTTTCCCAAGTCAATGGGAATAGCTTTCCCCCCTAAGCCCCTCTCATTCCCTCCTCATTCCCAATACTAAACATACCAAACATGGGTAAGGAATTCAAAACCCATTCCCAAGCCACAAAAACTTGAACCAAACGCCCCCTTATGAATGATGAAAAAGTGGAAGGAAGGAAAAAGATAATGATTCATTTTCCTTCAATATGAAAGGAAAGATCATTTTCTTCCTTTGTGTTTGGTAGCAAGGATGGAAAAGATAAGAGATGCATTTTCCTTTGTTTGGTATGAAAGAAAAAGTGGAAGGAAAGAAAGTAAAAAAAAATATAAGGTTTACCAATTCTACCCTCAACTAAAAACACTTATTTACCATTTGACTTCATAAATAATTTTTAAATAATACATTCATATGCGGGTATAAATGTTAATTAATACAAGCCTCCACTTTTTCTTTCACTTTTGGGGGATTAGATTTCTTAGGTTACGAGGGAAAAATAATCCCTCCACTTTTCGTTCCCTTCTCTTTTTCCTCCTCTATTTTCCTTCCTCCCACTTTTCCCTCCTACCAAACACACCCTTAGGCCTCGTTTGGTTCGCGGAATCTCCGGGTTGGGAAAGGAAAGTGATTACTTTCCTATGTTTGGGTGTCCAAGGAATTGAGGAGGAATGGAAAGTGATTCCCAATGGAAGGGAAATTAGGGGAGAAAGTGATTCCATCCATCCAAGCAAGGAATCACTTTTCCACATTGAAGTATTCACTTTCCTTTCCAAATTCCTTGGCATTGCCAAACATCGGAAAGGAAAATCAATGGAAATTAAAGTTTCCCAAAGGAAAGGAAATGACGAGGAATTGATTTCCTTTCCCTTCCATTCCGCGAACCAAACGAGGCCTTAGAGCATCTCCAACCCTATTGTCTTGTTAAGTGTTGTGAGTCTTAGGTGGCTCCTATGTGGCATGAGCCACAAGACAATGTCTTGTTTATGTGGCAAAATTATATCTCAAAAGACAATTAGATAGAAAAACTCTCTCAAATGCAAAAGTATTGAGAAGACAATAAAAAAGTATTTTTTTTCAACTTCCAAGATAACTTTTAAGACAACTACTCATCTTCTTTCTTTTTTTCTAATATTTTTTATTCATAATTGATGACATGGAAGAGAAGACATTGTCAAGTGCATTGTCTAGAACAAGACAATCAACTTCACAATGTCTTCTTTAATTTTTGCCACATAAGCTTCACAATTGACTTGACAATTGCATTATAGAGAAGAACTTTTGAATAAAATTTTGTCATTCTTTTGTGGCATTAATTTTTTTTCAAAGTCACAATAGGGTTGGAGATGCTCTTAACAAGACAATTGGGTTGGAGATGCTCTTAGACAACCAAACAACCGCAACAAATCTCTACTCTTTTAAGACACATCCACGTGACGACTAGAAAATAGAACTTTTTTTCACGGTCCGACTCCGAGTAAACTACAAGTCTCCACCGTCCGATCCGATTCGATCGATCATCGCCGGAGAACCCGTCGGAGAAAATAAACGTCAGAAAATCTCCGGCCGCCGGAGAGTCGAACTTGGGGAGATGAGGAGGGTCTTTGGCGCGAAGAAGAACAAGGAACCGCCACCGACAATCCAAGATGCCACCGACAGAGTAATCCTTTGCTCTCCATATTCCTCTTCTTCTTTTTTCTTCTGTTGGATTTTTCGTCGCTTTGATCAAACTGTAGTTCTTGTAGGGAACGGGAGAAATCTATGTATGGTTGGGAGTTTTGTGTGTGGATTTGTAGGGCTTGATGGGATTGGGAACGGAAAGTTGGGGTTTTGATGGGAAAAAAGCCTAAACTGAAACCCTTCTTTTGACGAATTTGTCTAAAAGGAGAGAAATTGAGGTCATTATTTGTGAATTTCTGTAGGATGGTCGAATTGGAGATTATTTATACAGGGAGAGGACTTTTCAAAATGGAAGTTAGGGTTTTCATCAAACTATAGTTCTTGTAGAGAACGGGAGAAATCTATGTATGGTTGAACGTTTTTTTTTTTGTGAATGTGTAGGGATTGGGAAGGGACATTATGGTTTTTGGTGGACAAAAGCTAATATTTTACTGAAATTGAGACCTTTTTGACGAATTTGTGTAAAAGGAGTGAAAGTTAGATCATTATTTGTGAATTTCTGTAGGATCTGGGTGGAATTGGAGGTTATTTTCTACAGGGAGAGGAAATTTCATAATGGAAGTTAGGGTTTTATTATGTAACATAAATTTTTCAGAAAATGAGAGAAACTAACCCCTTTTGGTGATTTTTGTGACATTTAGTTCGATTGAACTCTTTTCTGTTTTTTTTGCTTCTTTTATTTGATGTTATTTTTGAAGGTGGACCTTTTTTTTGAAATTCTAACTAGGTTTTCTGATGACTCAAACGTAAGTTGTTCCATCGACGAGGGAAATCTAGGTCAAAATTCAAGATTTAGAGAGTTTTGATAGAATAGGATGATATTATACAGGGAGAAGACTTTCCATATTGAAAGTTAGGGTTTAATGTGGATTGGAACCATGGTCTTGCTGGAAATTGAATGTGTTTATGCCCTTTTAAAGAATTTGGATAGATTTTTGGTAGCATAGAAACTTCGAGGCGAAGAGGGGTTTTGGCATGAAGGAACCACAATTGACGATGCAAAATGCTACTGCCTGGTAGAGTACTCCTTTCCCAACTCCCTCCATTTTGTGTCTTTTTTCAATTAGGGTGTGTTTAGTTGCAAGCAATTGGAGTGAATTGAAAAAAGTGACTTAACCTATGTTACCTGGACTAGGGTACGGGTGTTGGGTACGGATACATATCCAAGAGTCGAATCCTTCAAACTCATAATTGAAGGACACACGGACTCGTCTATAAAGATCCAAATTTTGGATATGGGTACATGGATATGAGTAAGGTTTCATAAGAAGGCAATGTGTAATTTATAATTATCGGTAAACTTTACTGAACTAGTTGAATAAGTCCCTTTAGCTCCTATACTACTTTACTACAAGTCTACCATATTCAAATAAACTATCTACTTCGCTACCAGTCTCCTAATTGTCACCATGGAGGACAATTGTCACCATGGAGGATCGAATACGGATTCCATACCCATACCCATGTCCTATCGGATCGACACATGTACTTCTTAAAGTGGAGAGTCCGGGTAACATAGAACTTAACAAAAGACCATTTTTTAAAGTGAGTTTTTAAGGTATCTTGTTTGATTACAGATTTTGGTCCCTTTTGAATTATCAGTTCTATTACTTTATATGTTTGGTAGTTTGCAAATTGAATGATTTAAATCGTGATTACACTTGTCACATAGTGACAAGTGAAAAGAGAGTAAATCTTTTGTTATAATCCATTTTCATCCTATATCCCGTTTGAGAAGGAGGATGTTGATCCTCCAAAATTTGAAGGGGACAATACGCACTTTATGTCATATCTAAAAAGTGAAAAATCAAGCTTCACTTGCTTGTAACCAAACAACAATAGTTGAAAATTTGCAACAAAAACTGCACTTTTACCACTTTCACTTCAGTTGCTTGCGACCAAATATACCTTTATCAAACTATTTTCTGTTACTTTTTTTGTTAGTTTGATGTTAAAACCATAAGCTTTTCCAAAAACGGTAGAAATCTAGGTATGGTTGAAGCTATTGTGTGAATTTCTAAGATCTGGATGGAATTCGTAGTTGTTATATTAGGTGAAGAGTTTAGAATGGAAGAAGTTTTTTCCATGTGGACAGAACCATAAATTTTACTGAAGATGGGAGAAATTGTTGTCCTTTTGAAGAAATAGGAGATAATCAGGCTGGGTTTGGGATTGCTTACCATGGCTGCTTTTGCTTTTTTCCCCCCTTCAGAAAGCAGTCTCCAATCTGTTTGGTAGCAGCAACATATCAAAAGGAAATTGGAAACCCAGTTCAATTTTGGAGAAGCTTTTGAAATCAGGTGGGCTGCTATCAAAAGCTGCTTCCGCTGCTACTTCCTGAAAATCATCATCATCAATACCAAACCACGCCTTTGCCAGCATAGAATATCGAGTTGTGATTGTCCAGATAAGCAAATGATTATATACATTTTCTTTTGACTTTTCATTACTTTGATGTCATTTTAGAAGGTGAACTTGTTCTAGAATTCGAACTAGGGTTTTCAGTAGACCAAACCATACAATTTTGTAGAAACGGGAGAAATCTATGTCTAGTTAAAATTTGAGGGTCAATATACAAGACTTGGATTGAGCAGGAATTACTATATTAGGTGAAGTTTTTTCAGAATGGAAGTTAGGGTTTTGGTGGATGGAAGCGTAAATTTTGCTGAAATGGGATAAATTAATGTCCTTTTGAAAAATTTGGAGAGAATTAGTAATCATAGAATCGCGAGGACTCATGATTTTGTGTGAAGAAGGCAGACTATTGTATACAATAACACTCTTTTTTTAATGTTATTTTATAAGGTGAACTTGCCTTAGAATGTGAACTATAGTTTTCAGTGGATTAGACCGTCAATGTTTCCAGAGAAGGGGAAATCTAAGTCTATTTGAAGTTTTTTTGTGAGAATTGGTAAATTTTAGATGGAATTGAGAATCGACTTTACTAGGTGAAGAATTTCAGAATGGAAGTTAGGGTTTTTATGGACGGGACCATAATGAAAATGGAGAATTAACGCCCTTTTCAAGAATTTGGAGATAATTAGTTGGCATAGAAACTCCAGGAGTCGTGATATTTTCTAAGATAAATGATAGTATGACAATTGCAAATTGCATGTATGAGCATTATATTGGAAATGGGAGAATTGATGCCATTTTCAAGAATTTGGAGAGAATAAGTTGGCATAGAAACTCCAGGAGTCATGATAATTTCTAAGGCAAATGATAGTATCACAATTGCAAATTGCATGTATGAGCATTGTATTGGACTTTCTCTATATCAGGTTAATGGTTACCGTTTCTGCTGATTTTGTAATCAAATCAGCAAATTTGAGTTAAAATAGGTTTAAGGACTCATGTCTTCTTCTCTTTGAGATAATAATCATGTCGTCTTTAGATACAATGGATAATCAGAAACTTTTCCACTGGGGGGATAATTGTGCTGATCAAGTGTGAAAGAATTCTTCTGCGATGGTGAGTTGTCTTTTCCTGAATTCTAATATGTTCAGCGTTAGATCTTGTGGTTTGGTTCGAGAGGGTGACTACGTGGAAGAGCAATTTAACTTGAGTAATGTAGAAACTTGAGTTCATAGATGTACCAAAAATAGTTTTGTCAATATATTAGTTGTCAACGTCAACACCTATATGTATATTAAAATTTAAAGAATTGTTGTATTGGTATACATATCCATATCCATATCCCATGTTAAAGTCTTTATCTTTCCAATAGATGAGGATATTCAAAGACCTCACTACTTGAATGTACTTTTCTTTGGAATTTTCTCTCTACCATGATGTTCTCGAGGAAAAGGGGGCCAAGAGTAACTCATAGAAAGTTCACTTTATTACTTCTGTAATCTAGAAGGACAGTGGACCAGAGGCTTAAATGCCTTCTTTAGCAGTCTCTAGAGTACAGGATATGATGTTTTTGTGAACTCAGAGTTTCTTCCTATGTTTGCAAACATAGGTTCTAACTGCAAACATAGGATTTATCATATGTTTGCATATGCTATGTTTTAGGAATGAAAGGTTATAAAATGATAAGATTGGCTACAGAAAATATCATTTATCTGATTGTTAGTACAATTGCTCAAATTGTCTAGTAACTGGTAACATACCAGCAGTAATTACAGCAAGAAAACATGCATGTTGTATTTGTTCTTTTATGAGCCAAAAACATTTTTTAGTCTTCTAATCGGTTACTTAATTTATAATTTTATACATGAGGATGCATTCTTATGAGGTCTGGTTATATTATGTTACCATCTTAAAAGTTAAATCCTTACAGACCTTACCCAAATAACCATAAGTTGGACCGAGCATATATTACGTGGACACATATGATCAAATGGCTTGCCCATGTGCATAGCACATTCATAGTCCTATTGGGCATTTTTAGATGATTGCTTTTTAATGGATTCACCTCTGAATACATATTGGTATATCTGTTGCCTTGGACAATCAGATCTGGTACTGCATATTTATTTCACTAATTTGTATTGTAAAATTGATTTCAGATTAGTCAAAGAGGAGACACTGTTGATGAGAAGATCAAGAAGCTGGATGTTGAGCTGGCTAGGTACAGAGACCAGATCAAGAAGACCAGACCAGGTCCTGCTCAGGAAGCTGTTAAAGCTAGAGCCATGAGAGTACTCAAGCAAAAGAAAATGTAGGTTCATGTTTGGTAGTTGTTTACCATTTACTAGAACCTTTCTGTCACTCTTCAGTTTGATTGAATTTATTTATTTATTTTCGGTTTGAATTCCTGGGATGAGATATATAATCTTCAAAGTAGGAATAGTAACATCATATATTTTTTCATTGTCTAGTAAACACAGAGTAGGTTATGAAAATTAAACCATCAAATTGTTGATGTTCTGTGTGGATTTAGTTCTCTAATAGTTATATTTTATACAATATTAGGTCCAATGTCTTAGGCTAATATCAGATACAAAGGGAGGGGAAATTTATTTGGGTTAGAATATAGATAACCCTTTCCTCAAGGGCATCCTTTGTTTATTGTGTTTGAATAAGAAAGAAGGTAATTATTATGGGGCCCACTTTTTGTTTTTTCTCATTTTCAAAAGCAGGCAGCAGAGAAATTAACTTCTGTCCTTTTAGGAGGCAGAATAAGTTAAGCCTGTTTGGATGGGGGTGGGGGATCTAACCCGGTTAACTTGACTGACATGTTAGAGATAGTTTAGTGTTAAACCGTTAGCCATCTGGCCCATTAACCGCTGGCTTAGGAAAGGGTAACCCCTACCCTTGACCCTTTGCCAAGGGCACTTCAATGTCCTAATGGATTTTTAGGCAGTTTCCCTGTCCCCTATATTATAATCAAGGAAAGAGTTCTTTCCTGGTTACCAGCTTATTTGCATGCATAGTGTTTTCAAAGAACCCTACAACTGTGATTCCTTTTGGATAAGCATTTTTGCATGCTTTTACGTTGCCACTATATGGTCCTCACCCAATATTTGACCTGCATACTAGTGCCTAGATGAATTTTGACTACCACATGTTTTATCATTTTATTTTATAGACCGTTTCTTTAGCATTCCTATGATCTATACAATGGAACTAAGTATTTGTTCAATCTCTACTGCAGTGTTCTAGAAATCGGCCTAAGCGGCACCTGGTGCCTGTCCGATGTCCGCCTAGGTGCCCACCTAGGCCCTCCACCCCCAACTATGCATGTTTTGGGGTTTTATAGATTTTTTCTTTTTGCAAATTTCAGTAGGTTTTTTGGAGGGTTTTACTATTTATTTTGAACCGTAGCCGCCTAGGCGAGCTAGGCGCTAGGAGCCCGATGCCCGCCCGACTAGTGCCTTTTACAACCTTGCTCTTGTTCATCTAGTATATTTTGCTAAAGGCTCGTCACTTGGTGTGCCATCCGGTGCGGATGTTGTTCGTATATGGGTATTACAATATCCATATTTGTTTTCTAATAACGGATGTCGATATTGATATTGTTTGGAAGTGAAAATTAATAATTATATTCCAAGCAAATCCGGATTGGATATACGAACAGATACGTATGAAGCGAATACTAAATACGGATCGAATATAAAAGGAAAGGAAGATGATTTCATATATGTTATAGTCATGTATTAATTAACTTATGTTTGAGTACCTATGTTGTGCGGATACGGGAAAATGGTGTCACGATCCGTATCGTGTCTGTACCCGTATCCGGCATTCGCGCAACATCGGTGATTACACTATATATATTTGAAATGTCCGTATCTCGTACCCGTATCATTCCTTATCTGTATCGGTGTCCATACTCGTGCAACATAGTTGAGTACTGTTGTATGCTTTGAGTATAATTAGTCACAAATAGAGTGGTGCATAGAGGTGAACCATAGAATATTGTTATTGATATTATTAATGTAATCATATACTCTAGAATTACTTTTATAGGTATACGTATATCAGGATATGGAAAATAGAAGGGATTCCGGATCCGGATCAGGATGTGTTAACAAAACTAAACCGGATCCGGCCGGATTCACAATAATAGATATGTATTTGGGTGTGATTCGGATTCAGTCCGGATAATTCGGCTCCAGTGCACCCTTGTCACAATATTCGAAAGAGTTTCGAGTATCTTAAATTGAAATGGAAGAGTTATATTAGAGTTTTGGGTTTTAAACTTTTAGGCAACAATTTGGTTGACTGTCCTATAATTACTTTACAGACGTTTTATCTGAAAATCATCAACCATCTAGCTAAGCCTTCTCTAAGTCGGCCATGAACACAAATTTAAGAGAGATGGGAGATGTGGAGGAAGAGGAGTTTATGCCGTTCGGCCATTCGTTGGAGAAGAAGGCAAATTTTTGTGATGGCCTGATGGAAGACATGTCTTCCCTTTCCAGAGTAGTATTTTATAGGACTCAGTGCCAGAGGATGGTTGATAATGTTTATTTCATCTCATTTAGTTCCATTTTGAACTTTGAAGTAGATTTGAGCTCTATGGATATGTTTGGTTTGAGAGAATGGAGAAAAGGAAAAAGGAAATGAAAGAGAAGAAAAAAGAACTTGTTTGGTTAATAGAAAAAAGTTTGAAAAGATAATGAAAATGGAAAGAGGGGGTTAGTAAGCTTTGAGCGGGGAGTTTTGGTACGAAATTCGTCGGGAGCTCCAAAGGCACCGATGATAAAATATGTACCTGAGAGGGATATTACGGAGGTTTCGGTCACCAAATCTGTACCCGAAAGGAATATTGCGGGTATCTCCCCGGCCGTTGAAAGCCGAATGAGGTCCGAGGTGGGTTCTTGGATCCGTAGCATGTCGACTCCTGACTTTCAGCTTTGTCAGTTAAATGGAGTTAAGCCAATCGACCGACCGACCGATGTGGCAGGTTATAAGCGTATTCGGAGGCTAGGCGAGAGCTCATTCACTTGTCTGCTCTCCCTCCTCGCGCGTACGCGTGCGTATAACCTGCGATGGAGGGAGGGAGGGAGAGCAGGCCCTCGTCCCAACGTGCTTGTAAGGCCCGGTAAGAACGAGGGGGAAAGAGGCGGCTGTTCATGTGCGCGCGTGCGATATAAAGAACAGGTGCACGCATGACGCGTGCGCGTTTAAAGAACATGTGCGCATGCACACGCAGTTAAAGAACAGGTGCACGCACAAGGCGTGCGTGCTGTAATAGAACAGGCGCGCCTAGCGCGCTAGCCGTGTACGCGGGCCTGCCCGCGATATAGTACATGCGCGTGTTATGCGCATGTCATGATGCATACCTGGATTATGATCCATGATAAAAACTGTCTGAGATGCCGATAAATCGATTTACAATCGATTTATACCCCCTTTCTGGTATGGAACACTATCTTCGTAAAAAGAAGAGAGAGGAGGGAGGGTTCCAAAAGAGAGGGAAAATAAAATAACATGTTAGGAGAGAAAGGGAAATAAAAATATCCGTTACTTGTGATTCTCTCCATATTTTCTTTTGTTTTGTTTTTCCTCCTAACCAAACATGCAAAAGCCTTTTTCTTTCCTTTCCCCGACTTTCTTAGCAACCAAATACAGCCTATGTTTTCTCTTATGCATCTTCACCTAGTTTCAATTTTGGATAATTTGAAACAATGGTTCTATTACTTTTCTTGTTTTTGTTCTTGTGCTTAATTTTGTTGCAAATATATTGTTATATTGCAGTCTGTTCCTATGTAAGATTTTGCTTTATACACACACACACACACACCCCATTGTAGATTCAAAAGAAAATCCATTGGATTCATTGTCATACAAAACCATCCTTCTTTTCTTAAAGAATTTTTAACACTGAATAATATTGAACACTTGGGTCTTTTTATGTCAACAATGCAATTTGTTGCTCCAGAAATACTTTTTACGGTGTAGATTTAGTTCGAAGATAAATGTGCTGCTTTCTCGGATATCAATTTTTAGTTCACTTGCTTTGCTCAGGTATGAAGGGCAACGTGATATGCTATACAACCAGACATTTAACCTTGATCAAGTTGCTTTTGCTGCAGAGGGAATTAAAGATGCTCAGCAAACTGTATGCCGTACAATCTACTTCGAAAATTAATAAAAAGGTTCATTTTAGCTGATTTATTTATCTGTGCTTTGGCCTTCAGATGTCAGCTCTAAAGTCTGCTAATAAGGACTTGAAAGGAATGATGAAAACCGTGAAGATTGAGGATATAGATGTAATGTTCTCTAGATCATTGATTGATATCCTCATTTATTATTATTTTGAGAAATATAGAAATGCAAAATTTGTTCTCGGTTACCTTTAATCTGAATAATGGACTGTTCTCCTGTATGCAGAGCATGCAAGATGAAATGATGGACCTCATGGACGTCAGTAATGAAATACAAGAATCTCTAGGTAGAACTTACAATGTTCCAGATGATATTGACGAGGAAGATCTCATGGGTGGTAAGCTGAAGGCTTCACTCTAGTTTATCATATAAACCTTTATTACTTTCATGATGTTGTAGAGCTAGATTATTCGGTATGTTTTATGTTTGTTTGTTCTTTGATTGATACATGCAGAGCTTGATGCTTTGGAGGCAGACATGGGAATGGAGACTGAATCCGATGCTGTTCCATCTTATCTTCAGCCAGATAGGGAATCTGATTTGGATGCAGAACTCAACTTGCCTGCAGCTCCAATAGGAAATGCAGCAACACCAGCCAACAGGCAGAATGCTCAGGTATTTCCATCACCTGAAGGATATATAACTAGCACAAATTGCATGAACTGCGAAGCTTGATGAGTTCTTGTGAATTACATATCGAGACAAGGTCATTAATATTAGATATAAATAGTAGTGTTAGCAAGAAAACACAGGTGGACCTTTTGCAAGAAGAGAGTTGCATCCTTTGACAATGAAAAAACAGGAAAGTGAAGAAATCTCCGCTTTTTCATGTGGTTTATTTGTCATAGTTCGCAGGACAAGTAATTGTTGCCTCATATGGAGGCACATCCATTAGTAGTTATGATACAAGCTATTGAGTAATTTTCATCTTGTTGCGAAACAAGCACAATATCATGTACTTAATCATTTGTAAAGCTGGGTGTGTTGATCTTAAATGTCTGATATATTGTCATAGATCAGTCACATACACACAGCAAATGTTGCAGAAACATATGATTGAACATATTACTGACCCTCGTTTAAGTTTTTAAACGATGACACAAAAGAAATACTGAGTGAAGTAATACCTTGATATTGAGTAGCCAAATAATGCCACACGTACCATTCATTTTATACCTAATAAGCTATTTATTCTTCAGATGGTCATTGTATCTGGTCTCATATGTTTCAGCATAGCTTATATGATGATAAAGGAAGTCTTCTCTATGTAGATTTTTCTGATATATTGATATCAATCTTTGATGCAGGGTTATCCAAGGGTATAAAGTAATGTAATAACAATGATAACAATCTTAGAATTGATAAGAGCAATATCGTTATTACAATGTATAGGGAGACAGACGTGAACCGAGGAACTGATGCTGATATTTGTTGCATGATACCCTAGGGCATAATCCTTGCACAATAACAACGATAATAATGACCCTAGGAAGTTATTCTAGTATTGCTATCACTATGCAACAAGAGGCATATCAAATTCCAACAGCTGTGAAGCTCGGAAAAGAGCCTCTGTAAGGTGACGAACTTCATTTTACCTTTCACTGAAAGCTTTATGTTCAAACCAACCTGAGAATCATTATTATTCCTATCATTTGAATTGCTTGACATCTCTCTTTTACCCACACACACCCAAATGATCATGTGCAAACTAAATTATGCAAACCCACCCATTTACTTGACAAGGCCGAACCAAATATGCATATGAGGTCATTCTACATTAGCAATCAAGGAGCGGTTGGTTACATATTCTGTCAACAATTCAGTTAGTTAGATTTTAGCCTGGCTTCTGTGCTTGAGTTTCCTTATTGAACATGCCTTGTTAAGGCTGGGTTTGGTAAAACTTATTTGGGCTGATCTGCTTATTTTTCTTCAAAAGCAACAGCAAAATCGTTTAATAACACCAGCTTCTGCATATTCTTCTGGTAAAAGCTAGTTCATTTTTGTTGGGCAGCTGTTGAAAGCAGGGGGAGGCTGCTTTCAAAAGTTGCATTTTTGAAAAGCAGCAATAATGCCAAACTTCTTCGCTAGTGCTGTATTCTCAAAGACGTAATATTAAAACTTGTTTCTTGCATTTTTTGTACAGATGGAAGACGAATTTGGGTTGCCAGCCGTACCTCGAGCATCTTTACGGGGTTGATTGGGAGAAGCCCGCCGGGTGTAAATTTTCATGTTACATACATTCTTCGATGTGGGAGATTAAACATTTTGCCACTGTATCGCTTCATATAGATGCATGTCTAAGACTAGCAAATGCTCGAGTACTGCTCTATTTGGCTGACTGTTGCCCTATGCTTTCTGATGTAGATTGTGAACAGGAGATGTTGTGAACTACTTAATGGTTAATAAAGCAACACAATTTCATATGGTGAGTGTTTAGTATGAAGAGTTGTAACTGAAACTGGAGCATACAGTGTGTTACAGTATGCCTCGATCACCCTTTGTCTCTCTACCCACCAGTTTTGCAATATTCTTGATCAAAATTCAAGCCATCTGAGAGTACTTGCTTCCTCCTTGGATCATACCAAGGAGATTTACCGGATTGTTTCCTGGGGATATTGTTATAACTTTGACATGTACTATACTTAACTCGGAAGTCCGAATTTGTGATCAGTTTTAAGAATCCTGAATTCACCTCTCCTACATTAACAAAGATTGCAAATAATCATGCAGTGTTGTGCATATTCATAACTATCAAAATTTTGACAGTCGTTGCTATTTGAAGACAGTCGAAATTTTGATTGCCAAAATTTCGGCAGGACTGTCAAAAATTGTGATAACCCCTAACAAACGTTTGTAGTACCATTATTCATACTATGTTGTTAGTGTTTCTCTCTCTCTCTCTCTCCCCCCGTTTTTGGCCTCTTCTTCTTCTTCTTCAACAATGACGAAGGGAGAGTTGTTTGGGGACAGAGGAGTTGGGACACTCTTCGAACTCTCAATCCGATATTCTTCATCGGTCCGAGGAAGAGCTTGATCCAACTCTGATTGCGGCACATTACAAACTACATTATGACAAGTAAAAGAAAAAAAGTTCATCTTTGTTCACTTATTAAAACATGTGCAGATGTTCACGATTCCATTCAAGAATTGTCGCGTGTGCAACTCATGACCGGTCTTGAGCTCATAAAGGTTCGAGACGAACTTTCAAAAAGGACCCCCATACATTGTGTGAAAAATAATAATTAAGAAACTAAAAGAAAAGTAAATATAACAAAAAAGAAATTGTTAGTACCAAGAAATAAACTAAGGACCTCTATTGTAGAAGCTAACATGTTAACCACTACACAACTATTTTGTGTTAGGGCCTAAGGGTGGCCCATAGTACATACTAGTTCTATTTTAGATACATTCATATTGGTGATATTTTAATTTTTGGGTTCTGGACCGTCGTCCAGCCTGCTCTGAACCAGGGCCGGCCCTAGTGAAATAAGTGGTTTTGGGTGGCCATTCCATTCTAGGTTCTAGTTTAACACGTGACAACTCTTTAGTTGAATGATGAACGTCCACACAAGTTATGGTGGGTGAACAAAAATAGAGTTGGAAGAAAAACAACTTGGGCTTACCGCTCAATTTATAGTATAAATATTTTTTGAAATCCCATGCACACGATTGGGGGACTCAACCCTGCCGTCCCCTCCGGGTGTCCGCTCCACTATCACTAGGCTGGAGAGCTCGGCGCTTACAGTATAAATAAAATCTACTTTATTTCACATGAGAATAAATAATGCATACTCGTACTCTAATTAGTTGGGTCTAGCTCAAATTCGGGTCAATCATATTCAAGTCGGGTCGGATCCGGGTTGGTCAAGGTCGAGGTCTGGTCAAATCGGTTCGGGTCACTAAAAATTAGTTTTATTTATGTTGGTGGAATTTCAACCATGTTACCTTCAATACTAACCTACATTCCTAACCAACTAAACTATAAGTATGTTATAGGCAAAAGGTAAGGACTAGTGTTTCCAAGTTTTGCAGGGTATGTCCTACTGAAGCATGCGAGACAGATTGGTAATGTGGAGATGTACCCAGAGGCGAAGCTCGAGGCATCGGCGAGCAGAGGCGGAGCGAGAGTCGGATCAGAAGAGGGAGAGAGAGAGAGAGAGAGTATCTCGAGTACGATCAGTAGAAGACGTAAGACAAATAGCTCCTGTAACCGCATATTCTTAACTGCGTTTTTTCGATGAAATTCTCATAGTTTCTGATGTATTAAGTTCATCCGTGCAGGGTTTTTCCGAGTGAGGCATGCGATGATAGAGTTCTGTGGTCCCGAGTAACAGGCAGGTGTCTACAAAGTGGGCCTACTCGAACTAATCATGGTTCAAAATGTGTCCATGTTATAGACAAGTCACAAGTGAATGTATGTAAAATGAATGCAGCATGTGTGCTGTAGCTTGTATCTCTCACTGGGGATGCAGATCAATACTGTTTCTTAGCTCTGAATTGCGACCTCTCTCTCTCTCTCTCTCTCTCTCTCTCTCTCTCTGTGTGTGTGCGCGCGCGCGCGCGCGCGCGCGTGTGAAGGGCTTAATCTTTGATCAGATGCATTTCACTGCATCTGATGCACAGGTAAGATGAAAATTTTGTTAGGTCTGGTTACTCTAGCCAGATAAATCTTGTAGCAGTTAGATGGCAACCAAGAGATTTAAAATCTGTCAACTATAGAAGATTTGTCAATTGTCAACTGTATTGTAATTATTACATAGTTGGTGCCTTGCAGTATCCGGACACCTTTGCGATGAACAAGATGCGTCAATATATATACATGATCCGCGGCTCACTCATCTTGTTGCCGCAAAACGAATTGTCCATTATCTTAAAGGCACTCTTGAGTATGGCCTTCATTTTTCTTCCTATGCTAATCTTCATCTACAAGGCTTTTGTGATACCGATTGGACGGACGATTCTATACTACTATATATTGCATCTTTCTTTCATGGACCAATCATTATTGCATGGGACGCTAAAAAGCAAACAATTGTCTTGTTCTAGTTCCGAAGTAGAATATCGAGTTGTTGCCACAGAGCTTCTTTACCTTCTTTATTTGTTCCGTTCTATTTATCTTAAACCTCCACGTGCTCATGCAACTCTTTATGATAATGTGACTGCTGTGTATATGGCATCTAACCCTGTCTTCAATGCTCGCACGAGGCACAATATCGAAATTGATGTGCCTTTCATTACAAAATTTAGACTTCTTACACCTTTACAATCAGACATATTTCTGGAGATGAACAAGTTGCCGATCTCCTTATCAAATGACTGCCTCACAAACAGTTTCGCTCTCTTCGTTCCAAGCTTCGTCATGTTTATGATTATAGAAAACCTGCCATTATAGGAGATTTGCCAACTATATTGTAATTACCAACTACATGATTATAGGAGATATGTCAACTATTATATTTATATATATGAGAAATACTCACAAATCAATAAAAGAAGATATTCAAAATCTTGCGGTAGTGCCCGATGACTACATCTAAATAATCAAATCTTTTTAATGAACATGTGATTGCAATTTCGAATATGCATCATGCATGGAACTCAAAGGAAATAGCAGAGGAAATGGTATAGTGGATCATACTAAGTACAATCTAACATACAATTGCCCAAGAATTTGAGTTGTCGAGGAAAGCGCAGAACTTTTAGTATTTTAGCACCAAAGTTAGAAATTGCCAAAAAAGAAAAGCATTGGAGGCTCCATGTTGATCAAATTTGTCCTTGAATCACATGATAATCTCGTAGAGCATTACCAACCAGAGAACATATACTCAAAGTTCAAAAGTCCTTTGCTTCGAGATCATTTTGTAATATTGTGATGAAAATTTTTGAAGTAGCCAAATTTAAACTGGCTAGCCTTTTGACTCCAGGGATACAGATATATATATGACAAGAAATGGACACGTCGACACGAACATGACACCATTTTTGGCACGTCTCCACTGCACTTGGAGTGCCTGTTCTGTGTCCGACACGAGAACCACTTTGAAGGATCCCTACTTCCTAGCTCTTAAGCTTCCAGGTAAATTCTATTCAAGTGAAGGAAATTAAGAACCTGCTAAGGTTGATACCCACTCTTCAATCGTCAAGGAAGCAAAACATATCATCTTTCAACGACATAATAAGACCTATGTTTATAGCGAGAATCAATACCTACTTTATATCAAAATCAAATCTAGTTCTCTCTATAAAAACATGTTTCAGTAGCAAAAACAAAACCGATAAAACACATTTAACAAGAAGTAACAATCAACACATTTGTAGTATTTGGAAAGCTCACTACACTAATGTCTGCTCTAATCTGCAATAGATGTCTTTCTAATTAACATAAAACTTACAAGCAAACTTTAAGTTCTGAAAGAGAACTGTCATATAAAGATATGTTTCAGAGGTTCTTTTCACAACCTGGATTCCCATAGTATTAGCAGTACCGATGATCGACTTCCATATGGCCTCAAGTGACATATACTGACAATTAGGGTCGGATTGCTTCACCCGACAGGTGGGGTTGGTCGAGCTGCCACTGCAGCCACTGTAGGCCGGATTGTGGCAGAAACAGGTTGGCATACAATAGTTTCTTTCAATATCAACAGTGTTTACCTGATAGAAAAAAAATATGAAATCACATTCTAAAACTATCAAATTAGTTTCCTCCACTGAAAAAAAAAAGGCTCAACAAAGAGACCAAACTGAAGCGAAACCTGAACTAGGACACCCTAAATCATGAGGACCTATAAATAATGTGCTTCAATATCTTGATGTTCCCTAATAAGAAAGACACGGTTGTGGATACCCAAATATCAATATGTGCCATTCAATATGAAAATGTTCCATAACACCAAAAGGAGGAAGAAGAACAAGAAAAGGAAAAAAAGAGAGATGAAGTTGCATTCTGAAATTATAGAGGCCTCTAGACTAGAATCAATTTTCCTCCGATACCAACCTGTTACCTACTAGAAAAGATACGAAATTACAATCTCAAATTATCACCACATGACATTCCTTTCATTATCATCATGCTTATTTTGTAAGCGGAAGGGAAATATATGAAGTTACATTCTGAAATTTAGATCAGTTTCAACACTCTGAAGTGTCTAACTAATTAGTATATAGAAATACCTGCACAACAATTAGCCTTCTGGGTTTTATGCAAGGTAACAAGGTTCGCAATGGTTTTGGACCATTCTTATGACTATCAGTATCGATGGTTTCATATTTGAGTTCAGAGAGTTCTTTGTTCAAACAGCCATAAAATAATATGAAATTATCTTGAAAACTATTAGATACATTTAGGAACAATCTTAAATATTATTTGTTGTTTCTCATTAGTTTTAAATTGAATAGTGCTCAGCGTTAATGATTGTTCACCCGGAGTAGATGTTTTTGTTTTATCTCATTTGCGTTAGGACAAAATATCCAAACAATAGATAGTTCTGAATGGAATAATATTAAGATATACAGAGTGTTGACAAGGAATTTTATTCGTGTTGAACTTTGACATGATCGAATCTTTGTGCCGACATTGTTTTCCATCGTACTTCTCTCTTTTTATTTTAATAAAGAGCGATGAAACCAAAGACATATAACCTAAACTATAGAACAAGTCTCTCTAACATACAAATGCACGACGAGCCTACGCAAAAGGTTTATCATTTAAGATATCCCAAATTCAACCAAGTATACAAATGGAACCTAACCATACATGTGCTCTTTTTCTGGGTGGATTAATACCGCAGGATACCCGGTGAATGAACCGCAAACTCGATGAGAGGGTTGGTCACACACTCCTTCCTCTCACACGGTCCTACCCGGGCTCCTATGTATAACAAAGAAATGGATAAAAAAAGAGGACTTCAGCTACGGGTTATGCCACCTATTACTGATGAGGGAAGTTGCATATGTGCAATCGCAAGCACCTACAATGTTATAATCACATTGGTTTAGTACAAAGCTAGGAACGTGCATCAAATCTTTTGCTCTCGTTTTAACCACACAAAAGAAATAAATTTCATTCTATTCCATCGGTACTATTAGACTGAGACTATTGGACAAGACACATAGGATATCCGCCAATGGACACTCGGGCTCATCCCTCCCTTTACATTGCAATCTTTTTAGCCATAGGGTTTCTTTGCTCGCCCGCAACTCATTTGTTGGATTGATCAGGAAAAGAGCCCCAATTTCGTCATCCACAAGTATTGGTGGTGGTCAATGTCGGATCAAACATGTCAAAACCGATACAAAACAACAAATACATAATGGTATCGGTGGATATGTGAAGCTTGGTCTTATGACATGCCTACCCCCTTAGCTTTATGGCATGGTTCTCTCGTATATAGCTATCTTGGTTAGAAATTTCTGCAGCAACTTTGAGGATTAATGTCGGGTTAACATTCGATCATAAAAAGTTTGTCAATTTTGGTGTAGAGCTTTCGTATGCTATATAACCAACCCTATTATGATGCAAAGCCTTGGACGACGACAATGAGTAATAGAACTAATGTGAAATCTAAGACATAATATCATATATCATAAAGTTTTCCCTTAATCCTAATAAATGCAATATCAAATTACATTATGGAAATCTTCATCAAGTGACATATTTTCTAGTAAAATTTGTTGTTACATTCTAAAATTATGAATACGTCATTTCTACCGCTCTAAAGTAGAACACTAAAAATAATATTATAGATCCCTACAAAGCACAAACAACCCGAAAACCATTAATCCAAAATAGACGCTTGGGGAGTGTGTGTGCAAGAACATAAGAAAATAAGAATCATTTGCTTCGGTTGGAACATGAATACCCATTAATCCAACCTTGTCAAGTTACCAACATTTAACCCGTTAACCAGATCAAACTTTTAATAAAGCAAACAGGGTTTGGATGTAAAAAAAGGAGAACCGGTGGGGTTCGGATACAAAATATGAAACCCGAAAAGTAAAAAACTAGAATCCGAATGAATTTCGGATAATGTTTGAATAATAATATAGGATACCAAATATTTGCGTGTAGGACGAGCCAACTTCCAAGTTACAGTCTCGGCTAACATTTTTGAGCTCACATGCAAAAACTTTGGAATCGAAGATGATTCGTACTGAAAGAAAAATATTTCTCTCACACTAATCTAGCGCACTCACGGATGCGTGCATCTTATACTTTCCTAATTTATGTGGGTTTACAAAATTTTATGTTTTCTATGCCATCCAAGAGTACGTCCGCATATGTGCTTCATAAAAGTCTCTCTCTGGAAATAAAATTTCGTGCTGTTATTTTCTTGTACAGCAACGCCTTTTTAAGGAAAAAGAAAAGAAAATGTATCCTAAAATAAAATTAATTCTAAACTAAGTTTTGCTAACAATTGTTTTCCGTTTCATCAATTATGCCGATTATAATCTGGCTTTTGTCATTATCCAGAACTGAAATTTTGCTCCAAAAAATAAAAAGGGAACATTGGCATCAGGTTGTGACATTATTTTGAGTAGGGGCGCTCAAGCTTCCACTAGATATCCGGAAAAATAAAAGATAATATACGTAATCTTCTAAAAGTCTTTAATCTTAAATATATTTTTCAATAATCCTAGAATTACAACCAAAAGGCTTACAATTTTTTAGAACCGTCTAGGTGGTGGCAGTTGTCCATTGGCCCCTCTCATTTGCCCCTAACATTTTAAGTAGGCAAGGTTGTAAAAATCGCTAGTCGGCCGCTAGTCGGTTTGTGGGGACTACGGATTAATCGGACTACTCGAGGACTAGTCGGGGACTAGTCGGTTTAGAATTTTTAATGAATATATATATGTAATATGTTATAAAAATATTTTTAAAAATAATATGTTAATTGTTGAACTTTTAGTTATTGCAGTGCATTTTCTTATTCATTATTTTGCACAAATTTCTATTTCGATAAATCTTTAAATAATATGTTAACAACTTACTATTTTGTACGGAGAGTTACAGCCGCAGTAGCAAGCAAAAGCCAAAAAAAAAAAGTAAGAAGCAAAAATTAAAAAAAAAAGCCACAACAACAGTAGCAAAGAGATAACAAAGAAAAAGTAAAAATAAAAAAGAGAGTAGGCTAGTCACTTTTTTCAAAAATAGAAAAAAGGCAGCAACAAAGTAAAGAGTCGACGGCGACTGCCTTGATGAAGTCGACGGCAGCCCAGGCTAGTACCAATTTAGCCAATTTTTTGATGGACCAGCCCCTAATCGAGTCGACGGTGGCCGACAAGTGACTAGTCGGGGACTAGCCCCTAGTCGAGTCGGCGGCGGCCGACTAGCGACTAGTCGGGGACTAGTCGGCCGCCTAGAAGGATTTTTACAACACTGTAAGTAGGGGCGCTCAAAATTCTATTTGGGCTTAATTGCTAATTGCTACCCTCAACTATCACACTTTTTCAAGTTGATACCCTAAACTTTTTTTTGTAACAACTTGATACCCGGATATTATTTTGGACAAAAATGTCCCTACCCCTAACCCCCCTCCCCCGTGCTAGCTTCGCCCCCCCCCCCCCCCCGCTAGCTCCGGCCGCAGCTCCCCCCCCCCACCCCCCCTGCTCGCTTCAGGCCATCCCCCCCCCCCCCTCTCGCTCCGGCCGTCCGCCCGCTCCCGCCTCTCCCTAGGGCTCGACAGCGGGAGGAGGGGGGCTGGGAAGGGGGCTGCGGAGCGGGAGGCGGGGGCAGGAGGTGGCCCGGAAGCGAAGAGGGGGGGGGAGGTCGGCCGGAAGCGAGGAGGGGGGGGGGGGGGAGGTCGGCCGGAGCTAGCAGGGGGGTGGCCGGAGTGGGGGAGGGGGTGGAGGGAGGGAAGGGATAAGGACATTTTGGGATTTTTTAAAATGTTAGGTATTAAGTTGAAAAAAAAAATAGTTGAGGTATCAATCTGTTACGAAAAAAAGTTTAGGGTATCAACTTGAAAAAGTGTGATAGTTGAGGGTAACAATTAGCAATTAAGCCTTCTATTTGAGATATCAGGACTGCTTTATTGCTTTGCCCCAAACGTTTTAACAACATTTCTTAGTGGTTCCTATTAATTCTACTATATTATCCCTACTTTCATGGGAACCAAACATTTCATTCTTTTTCTTTTCTTTTCTTTTGGTGGTGTACATTATTTGTTCCTAAAGGGGAGGAGAGTCTCTGTCTGTCAAATTAAACGCACTGTGAATGAACAAAACTGGTCTTGCGGGATGCAGAATAATACCACAGAGAGTGGAGGTTTGATGGTGATGGTAATAAAAGACTAGCAGATAGCCAACCAGTAGAGGAATATTCAAACAAACTTTATAAATATCTAGCAGATATTATTTTGTTCAGCAAGTTAGCAAATATCTAGCAGGAAGAGAGGAAAGGGGTCATCAATCAATGTCTCAACCATTCCAAGTCCAATTTTGGCCACGATTGATTCGCAAAATCAAGACATTGGAAAAAAAATTACTTGTGTTTGGATGTCAAAAGAAAAAGCATAAAAAAATTGTTCCAAAGAAAAGATACGGTAAAAAAAAAAAGTATTCCCACATCTATCCCAATGATTCACTTTCCCTCCTAATTTTTTGTATTTATTATAAAAAAAATAGAATTAAACTATCAATGCTCAAGGAATACGATGTATTCTGAATATATCAACCAAACATTGGAAAGAAAATGGATGGAAATTATAATTTCTCATGCCCATGGAATAATGAAAAGAGCAAAAAAATTGAAATACTTTCCTTTCATTTCCACGAACCAAACAAAACCTTTGCGCAAAGCAAAGGCGACCATGAGTGTCAAAAAAAAAAAGTTTTGGGAGAACCTGATGGAAGATCAAGGGACCGTTTAGCCACCAGCTGCAACATTTACAACAAAAGATCTCCCCAAACAATGTGATAACTGCAAAAGAACAAATAAAAAAACTGAAAGACCACCCCCAAATACCGCATCTTAACTATACTCGCAACGACATTATTAACGCCATTTTAATGCCATAGTCCAAACATTCTATCTATAGCAATAAAGTTCGCAACCAAGCACACTAATTGCATCATTTGAATTTTGAAAGACTATTGGGTTTGAAAATCCCACCGAGTCTTTCACAGGCAACCAAACACCTTAAATTTACAGTAGCACTTTGCAACAATAGATGATGCATCTAAAGTACTCTCATTTACCAGCAACCAAACAGCCCCTCAGTAACAGCTGAATGCATAATTATTGCTACAAAAGTGAAAATGATTATCCCATGTCATCACAAAATGAAATAAATGCAAACCTTTTATAGTTAAACAACACTAACTGTACTGTAGTCATCATCCATTTAGTACAACATTCACGTGGTAATCTCAGATGGATTGGCACCAACCACATGAATACTTTCAAATTGCTACACCATCCACCATTTTGTACTATACACATCTTATTATTGTACACAAGAACTCGTACTGTAATTATTAGATAGCCATTGCATTCAAGTCCGGCCACAGAAATTTATAGCCATTGCATTCAAGTCCGGCCACAGAAATTTGGGATAACGGCTCTGTTGTTGTTGCATTGCATAAGTGCTCTAACAAGGAACAGGGGCCGTTCAAAGCTTTGCGCATAAGCAATATCAACAGTATCAATGCATGTTAGAAGTCGGTAAGAAAAGAGAAACACCCACCAAATGACAAAATAACATTAGATGATACAACTATATATTATATATTGGTACTACAAGAAGTCTGACAGGCTCATAAGGTCTCACAATAGTATTGCTCTTAAAATTCAAGAAGAAAAGAAAACACTCAAACTAAAGCAGGAGAGGGAATAAGATTAGGGAAATATTTACATGGCCGACAGAAAGAGTAAGAGCACAATTACCTTTCCGAGGCAATACAAGGTTAAGGATAAAAAAAACGACGACAGATTTTGGTGGGAGAACCAAATACAACCAAAACTGTAGCTGATAGCCTGGGTGCTTTTGTCCTCAGCTACAGGACAACAGCTAACACAACCAAAGGATATGATGAGGCCATACCTACACTATTAATATGCTAGCAAGCACCACCAAAAGCCTCTTCTCCAGCACTCCTTTAAAGAACTACATACAAAAGGCCAAAAAAAGCTTCAATTATCTACATGCTAAAGGCAGCAAAAGAACAAAAGACGAGTCTGGTTTCTGTTTATACATAACTTTGTTATATAACTAAAAGATATTGCCCAATAGATGCTTGGAAAATAGAAGAATCTGTCTGCATATGCCTATTACTTTCTTGTCATCAAAATCATTGAGGAGAATTTGTTTCCTCTTTTACATTTAATAAACTAAAAATCATCAGGTTGGGCAACCTGCTCAAGATGAGAAATTTTATTCGCACTTCATCTGAGTTGGCCTAGACAGTAATCCACAATCAAGATTACTGTATTATATTTCAGCTGGAACTTGGGGTCACAAGAAAGGTTCTCATGCAGAATTAAAGCAGACTAGCATAAGACTATTGAATTGACATACATTAAAGAACACTCACAGCGTCTTGAGTAGATGCAGGCCTAGCTGGTCTGCTCATCCATTGCCCGAGTAGACACTAGCTTCTTTTGTGCTTCTGCAGATTCTTGTTCTTCTGAATCAGCCAGAGTCTCTTCGGTTATTGACTCAAGTGTACATGGGTTCATCTTCTGGACCTCCTCTCGAGTGTATATGACAATCTTGCGAACCATGCTACAGAATTCCCTGGCTCACAAATAAAGTAAGTTAGCATCATATTGTGAAAAATACCTTCTCGACTGAAACTTCCTGCATAAGATGGCATTAAAACTAACCCCCAAGGATCATCTCCAACAAGCATCATATCGCCTTCATTATCAGTGTATACCACCAGCCAGTTTTTGTTGGGAGCCATTAATTTGCCTTCAAATTCGAACATCTTATCTAACTCGGCAATCAGCTCATCATAGCCACTGAACTTGGTAAGATCCACAGACCTCCCAAGAGCTATACCCTGCTTATGTACCTGTAGTGAGAAAACATGCCACTATTCTTCAATCAATAGTTCAAACATGCCCAGAAGATTCTAGTAGCTCTACTGAATGTCACTGAAAAGTATTGCACACATGTGCTTTCAATAAGTTATTCAAACAGCATTCATAGTCAAAAGAACAAAAAACAAAAAACAAAATCTAGCCCTGCATTAAGAACCTTGTCCGTGTTAAAAATAAACTAATAAAAATGAGGGACTTCCAGTGGAGTTAAACTTGCACTAGTGAGGAAGAGTTGAAGACCGCAATACTACTGATATCCAATTATTGATGATAAAATTTTGGGAAGAAAAAACAAGTCCAGAATTCACTGCACTGCCATCACCCAAAAACATATACATCAAATGTCATAATAGGCATGCGGAATATGAGTAACAAGGTACGAGAACGAAACCTTAGTGCAACTCCTTGTACAACCAGACTGATGTTGTCCATGGGAATCTTTCGAGGTTGGCAGCTCAGTCCCTCCCAAAGTAGTATCAACTGAATCTATCCCTTTGCATGGTTGCTCACATTGTTGGTCTGATTCCAAAGTCTTTGAGTGGTGCAATACAGCTGCTGGACAATTTATCTCTGCCTCTCGAGCTTGATTTTTCTGATTAATTGTGGGGTCGGATGCTATTGGGTTGCTGTCAAGATGAATGCCAAAGAGTTTGCAGTTGCCACTTCCCTTGGGGTTTGTCACATCACTTTGGGCTGCAATGACAGCTTGAGGTTTCAAAACCATATGCTGTGATTGGCATTCCGCTTGAGAAGGTGACAACAAATGTGTTAACCAGTTTGGATGTGGTTCAACTCCAAGTTGATAGCCACCAAGCCCTCCATGTCTAGTATTCCCATTTCTGTGAAAGGATAAATCCCCTTGTTGTCTAGGGATCCTCAAATTTGACTCCATACCAAGAGGGGGGCTCGAGGGCATCAGGGACCACGCATCAGGAACCACATTGAGTTTCCCTTCCTGAAAATGGCCCTTCAACACAGTTGCATCACCATTCTGTTCATAAAACAACGGATAAAACCCATGTGAATCACCAGGATTCCTAAATCCTGACAGCCTATCTGTGTAGGTGGGTTCTTGTGTAGACATTTGCAACCAATTCTCTGACCCCAATCTTCTCTGGACAGCAATATCATTTTTACCTTCATTATGTAATGATGACCACATGATTGGCTTTTGAGCAGTGTCTGGCTCACTCTCGGCAATATTGCCCTTCAAGGTCGTGATTTCTTGACCTTGCAAAACCCTCAGCATTCCTTGAGCAAGGGGAGGGTCTGCAGGGACTTTCGATGCAACTGAGAAAAGGAAAATGAGATGAACATAAGAACATTTTGGCTGACAAATGGAGATGAGAACATTTTTTTCTGAAGGTCTACAGGTAGCATATCCCAATACCTTCTTTCATAAGAACCGAAGAATCAGGAGATGGGGGTATCATGTTTGACCTGGGCCTTTTTGGTCTAGACACCGGGAGGGGATTCAATGGTTGGGCAGATGCAGGTTCTATCTTCCAAGGAGACACTCTCTCTGGTCGAGGTACCGGAGAGTTTTCATCCCATCTCACCTAAAATGGGAGGGATTAAAAATCAGGAACACGATTCATAATTTCAAACTACATTTCAATTTTTGAAGTTACTACTAGGAAATATTACCTTAAGGCATCGCCACTTTGATCCAGACCACCTGCTGGAGTCAACATCTCCTATGCCGACTATAGTCCCAGTGAACCTTCCATGCAAAGAAGTACAATTATAGGAGCGGCTTAATAAGGTGCATCAACTGCCTAAACATTAAAATGGGAATACCTCTGTTCTGGGGCCTCTTCACCTTCAAATCTCATCTTGAACCTCATCCCTATAGAATGGTTGCTTTTGAGAGATTCCATGTATTGATCATAAGGCACAATGAATTCTGAAGGGCTTGTCCTAATGCGTAAAAGTTGATCTTATTAGGTCACATCAAATATTATCGAATGTGAAACTGTAAGTTACCAGATACTTGATTGTCAACCTAAATAAAATCAAATGGGTATAAGAGCAACAGCATAACAAGTTCAAGCCAGTTAGTCATAGACCACAAACCTAGGCTTGTAATAGACAGTGAACATAGTCCCCGTATTAACAGCATGCCATGCGGTTGCAAGGACACCAAGGTGCATACTGTGACTGGATATGACTGATGATGGCACATTAACCTGCTGCCTCATTGCTCGTCTCACTCCAACACGTAGCTCGTCGTTTTCACCTCTGGAATAGCAAAAGGGAATTAGTTTTCAGACAATAACTCATCAGAGTTCAAACTTAAAACAGTCGTTGATATCAAATTGGTGATTAGAAGATTATGGATAAAAGACCTTAGAAAAATAAAAGCATCTCCAGCAACCAGCCGCTTAGAACTAACAAAGACGCTCCAGCCACTTTGAAGTAGGTGCCGCCTTGGTTGGCCTATATTCTCAGGAAAATGCAACGGATATAAATATATAAACACATGAAAATTTCACGATGATGTTATGACAGGTAAATTGATAGCATTAGATTGGGGAAAAGAACAGTATAATGAACATGCATATATCAAATTTACATAACAAACTCTCGGTAAAAAACATTACTGGATTGGATTGTGCATCCATGATAAGCCACACCTTGTTATTCTCATATCATGTAAACCAAGAAACCTCAAAACACAATTTTTAAGTATTAATAGCAGTGAACAAAATTTTCTAGCCATCAATTTAAGCCATGATAGGGCAAATATCTCATGAATGAACTGTTGAAGATCATCAACCATATTTTCACAGCCAGCTCGTCTTTTCATATTCCTTACCAAGGCAACAAAGGACTTGCTACAAAACATGAAGGCAAATATTTTGTCAGAAAGGCATATTTCATCAGTAGAACAGTTGGAGTTCATACAACTAACGGAGGCACCTTCAGCGGGGATGTTTCCCATACAAGAAAATAACATATAGATCACAAAAACTAGTTTCGATATATCATACAAGGTTCGAATTATCGGTATCGGAATCGGTATCGGACCATTCCTATGAGTATCGGGATCGGCAGTATTGGAGGGTGCGGATCAGAGTATCGAATTTTTTGGTATCGGAAAACAAATAATTACTAATAAATTATTAACATTTTAGGAAATATATTTTATACATTTAGGCATAATTTTTATATTTTCAGTGTTGTTTCTTAGTATTTTTGAAATTGAATGAAATAGTATTCGTGCTTACCGATTGATTTACATACGATAGATAAGTTTTCTTCTTTTACATGCTTTTATAACCTTTCTATGCTTTTACGCCCTTGATGATTGGTCTTTTTCGTTCAATTGTTTTTTGCCAAATTGACCGAAAAAGAGACCCCCAATGTCGGCATCGGTCAGTATCGGGTATCGGATCAGGATATGCCAAACCGTATCGGATCGGTATCGGCCGTTACTGCGAACTATGAGATCCATACTAGTACGAAGCATAAATTTTCTAGTTGCCAATTTAACTTATGTGTTCTCAGGTAACCGCTGGCACATCCATGAGTATCCAATTTAACTTATTTCTCAGGTAACCGCTGGCACATCCATGAGTATCTAACTAGCACCAAGTACATGAATACCACCATTGATTACACTTCATCCAAGCCCTAGATCGTCCGAAAATAATCCCCTCTACCACATATTCACCAGTGGGCAGTTACACTGCTTCAGAAGTTCAGATTAGAAAATAGACGAAAGGAATGATGTAATTCTCTGTAACAAACTGCACTAGGCCTATATTTCCCTGCTTCCGAGTTCTTACAAAAGTCTGTATGCGAGGTTGATTTAGCAAAAACATATGTTTAACGCAATCAAGAAAATACCAAAAACCTTCCTGAGGTATTCTAATTGGAGGCTTACCCCGAAAGATATGACGGAATCGCCACTCGACCCCGTGAAGATCCTTTGCAGCAAGCTCCTGCGTAGGTGGCTGCCGTCCCATATCCTAAGCCAACCAAAAGAAAAAAGGTTTCAACAATTTAATGACTCCGAATATCAAAATATAATAACCAATATGACCGCAAATAATCCATATAAACCCACAAAAGCAGAAATCCTCACCAATGGAGGCAAACACTCATCCGCATGCCTTCTCAAGACAGAGAAACCACCATGAGTGCTCGTGTCCGACGCTGTCAAAGTCTTACAAAACGAGCGAACATGCGGCCTCGGTTGCGGCGGAGGAAGAGTCTCCTTCTCCACAGCATTCTCATCTTGCTATCACGGGTAGAAGAGAACAAAAATTCAATTCCAATAATCAAACTTTGAAAAACAACTGGATATTTAGGTTCCTCGTCGGGAGGAGTTGACCACCTACCACTGCTTCAGGGTGTAGAGTCACTTGAGCAAACACCTCATCCGTGTCAGGTTCCGCCTAAACAACTCGAAGATGGCGCCCATCAAATTCAGAGAAGAAACCCGAGAACCTTAGAAACCCTAATGTTTTAATGAAGTTTCAGAATTAGCTACCTTCAACTGGACATTGATAACACGGCAAAGTATCTTAGAGGCTAGATTGTAGGCAGGCATATGCTGATCTGCCAACTGATTTGTTGACGCCTCCACCTGAATCAGATTATTGTATTTAAAACCCCCTTTGGAATAGAAAAGGAGGGGGTGTATATGAAAGCATAAAGAGTTGAGGAAGAATCTGGAAAATTTTACCACTCTACAAAACAATCATCATGACTTGCTTCCCATAATTATCAATGCTCGGATTTCCAATTATGCCATTTTCAACATGTATGTTATAATTGTGTGTATTAGGTGTTGTATGCTTAATTAACCGTTCAGTAATTGGCTTGGTATTAAAGTTACTGTTGCGGCTATAAATCATATTGATTATGTTTCATTAGGCGTTTAGTTACTTTCAAACTCACTATTGCAGTTGTTATTATTAAGTTTGTTCACTATTTTTTCACTTGCTTCTTGAATCAATTTAGTTTAATGTTTTTTAGGTTGGAAGTCATGTTGCACTAAAACGAATACAATACAAGACAATACAATACAGATATAGTGTCACAATATTGGGCTCGGCATGTCCTAGTATATTTTCATAGTGTGTATTGTGTCCAATACGTGTCCAACAACACGAAATGGACAGATCACCAACTAGGGACAATCTGTGCTTGCTAATTAGGGGACACCTGTTAGCAACTAGGAAATACAAGCACTCCAAAGTTCGGTGCCGTGCAACTGTCTCGTTGTGTCTTAAGTTGGACACGAAAATGACTCCAAAAAAACACTAGTTATCGTGTCCGTACCGTGTCGTGTCCGTGCAGTATTTGTTAGTTAAATTTTGAGTTTTCGACTTTTGTGCAAGCTCGGAGAATTTTTTTTTCCCCTTTTTAGGATAACTTTTAAGATTTTTAGTTTCCTTTGCGTAAGTATGAACTGTTAGAACTTGTAAAATCAAAGAAACGCTAACTATTGGTTGGTCGAGAACGCACAAATCACATTAAAAACCTAGAATTTCACATTAACGAACACTATACGCACCAAATTGAAACCCTATAATTCCCAAAGTCCAACCGAAATCGAAGCTGACCTGCTCGATATGACCCTGAGGGAAGTAGAAAACCCTCTCCCCGGCTCTCGGAACCGTTACCAGAGGTCCGGCGCACGCGTGCCATAGCTCAGTATAAAGAGCATCCTCCGAATCTGAAAAAAATAATAATAATAAAATAAAATAAAAACAAAATCACCCAACAAAATTAACGAGTTACGATTTTCGCCGGAGATCGGCCGGATACTCACCTCCCGGCGCCGGATCGCCGGAGGGCCCCCGGGGGCCCTCGACCGGCTTGCTGCAGGCGGAGGAGACCTCCGACGAAGCCATTTCCCGTCCGATCCGCTCCAAAACCCTAATTCCGAAACCTAATTCTGAGGAAGAAACCCTAGAAATCGACTTAGATCGGCGTCTTCATCCTCCATTTCTCTCTCTAGGCTTCGCTCTCTTTCCTCACATTCTTTCTCTCTCTAGAATTCTTTTGGTTGTGATTTTTTCTTTTTTTTTTGTTGGTGTTGGCTCGGTTCACTGTGGTGGTTCTTTCTTTTTAACCCCGGGGGTCAAAATCCCCATGCAATCATTTCACCCGCGGTCCCGTCCTCGGCCCCCGCGGTCCCCCTTTCTCCCGGACCGGAAATGACGTTTGTTGACGCCGTCAGCTGCGAGTGTCATAAGCGGGCCCCACACAATGTGCGTTTTATTGCGGACAGGTCCTTGAAATTTTGTGGTTTTTCATGTGACGGTCCATTGTGGTCCGGTCCCGTTACCCGTGGCTCGACCAGATTGCACTCGTCCTCCTGGATACTCGTAGCTCGTACGAATCCGAGTTTTGGACTCGAAGCTTGCCAAATATAAACTTTGGATCCATTCATTGGATATCCAGGAGAAATATATATATAAAAAAATAAAAAATAAAATTAGGCCTCGTCTGGTACACTATAATGTAATTGTAATCACAATATAATCAAATAAAAAAATTTAAATTTTTTTATTTGATTATATTGCGATTGCGATTTACATTACAGTGTACCAAACGGAGCCTTAGAATTATATGACAATAGATGGGTCTGGTTGGGATAATAATTATGAGATATTTTTAGATTTACAATTATGAGAGGTACAGTTTTGTATGGTTTTAAATAACAATTTTAAACCAATTCAAAACATATTTCGTAGTTCTCGAAGTTTTTTACAATAATAAAATTATATGACCATATATAAACAAAAGCTCTTCCAAAGCTTTATTTTTTATATCGAAGTCTTTTTTATACATGATTTTTTAAGGAAAATTTTTTTTATGAGTGTGTATCATAGAGTTATTTGACTTCGCCAATAACCAAATAGGATTTATAAGAATAATCGTCCCGATAAAGATAGTCAGTATAAGAATGATCGTCCGTATAGATAGACAATATAAGATTTTAAAAACTCATGGAAAGTAGTCTTAGTTTGTAGGAAGTAAAAGAGAAACAAATATGAGAATGAGAAAATATTGTAGGGTATTAGTAGGTATATAATTATATATTTTTGTAAGAATATAAATGAAAAAAAAATAATAAAAATTCTGAAAGTCTAAGAAGGTGGAATGTTTATAAAAACATTCAAAATTACACTACATCAATTTTGGAGAGTTTTTGAATCGAACCAAAATCGGTGCTTCAAAAAAATTACCAAATATAATTTTTTTTAAATATTTCATAAACAGTCGGCTCAAAAATCCTACAAAATCAGTAAAATTACTGTTACGAAGCAGACCCTTGGATAATTTGGTTTTTGCATTTCTTTGAAAATTTAATGTATCCCAGCCAAGAAATAGAAAAATTAATATCAATTATCTGTTTTGAATGCTCAACCAATTTTTGGCATGCTTTAGCATAAAATCAAGTCGAGTCATAATTAATGTGTCTAAATAATGCCTATTCATAATATATGAGTAATCTTTCTGAACCAATTGAGTTGTATAACAATCATTCAACGACAAGTAAAACACATACAGTGTTTATGCGAAAGGTCTATATAAATTGATACAATATGCTTAAGAAAATTGCATATCTAATAAGGGTTAAGCATTGTCCATTTCAGAAGTAGTAATGTTGTGATATCACCATTAAAATTCCTCAATTTGGTCGATTTGGTCGAATTGGATTCTCTCTTTTATTTTAATGATCAATTTGGTCGAATTCAAGTTTAAGTCCATTGTTATGGCTTGGAAATGTGTATACAAATTTCCAATTGGAGGAAACTAAAAAAATTGTTTTCTAGTTTTAGTGATGTATTGAGGGATATAATCTACGAACAAAACATAAAATAGACAGAAAATATAAAAAATGAAGAAGAAAGAATGGAGTAGATGAAAGAATTTATTATCAAAATTATAATCTAAAATTGCAAGAGAAAGAGTTGTTAAGCTAACAATATCAAAATTTGTTTGTGATTATTCGATTTAAATAAAACACATGTTATCCATGATATTCAAACTATTTATCTATATTGTTATATAGTAAGAAAATTTGAGACTTCGTCGTAAACAAATTCAAAAAATGTCTTTACTTATGTTTACTAATTAAATTTATTTAATAAATTTAACACGCGTAGTTAGGTACCTACGTAGACAAAAAATAAATTAAGATGAGACTGTTGATTGCTTTTCCAAGTAGTAAAAAAAAAAAAAATTAGTGTTTGTTCTTCTCAAATAGTAAAAATTAATGAACTATTGTTTGCTATTTTTAAGACCTCGTTCGGTTGGCGGAATCGTGGGGTTGGAAAAGAAAAGTCATTAAATTTTCATGTTTGGATGTTAAAAAAAGTATGTTAAAATAAAATTGATTCCGAAAGAAAAATAAGGGAGAAAGTGGTTCCACATACCCATCCAACCGAGGATTCACTTCCCATTATAGAAAATTAATTTTTATTTTTAATTTTATTGTCCTCTCCAAACGCCGGAAGAAAATGAATAAAAATTACGGGTGCGTTTGATTGCAAGGTGGAAAATACGTGGAAAAGAAATTAATTCCATGGATTTATTTTCCTAGGAAAAAAATTCCATGGAATTTTAAAAAAAAATTATGGAAAACTTAATTTGGGTGTTTGATTGCCATTATTTTCCACGAAAAATAGTTATTTTCCATGAAAAACGATATTTTTATGGGTTGGACAAGTTTCATTTTCCAGCATTTTAGATGAAAATATGGAAAATGATAGTTTTTTGGAAAATAATTCCATAGAAAATATAAGCTATCAAACACTACAATTGGTGGAAAATTTGTGATGGAAATATTTTCCATGGAAAAAAAAAAGCCCAATCAAACACAGCCTACAATTTTTTCAAGGAAAGAAAAAAGAACAAGAAATTGATTTCCTATCCTTTCCTTTCCGCGAACTAAACCAGACCTAAGTAGTATAAAATACGTGCAACACACATGCATATAATTAGTTTTATATAAAATAAAAATAAAATGTAAATGTAATGCATGTTGTAAATCTTGAACCCATAAATAGCTTATAGAAAAATGGTAGAATTAAACAATAATTATTCTATTTTCTTGTAATAGTTAATTATAGATAAATTTTGTGGATTAATTATGTACATTTTACTTCCAAATTTTGTTTTGGAATAAACCATAAACGGATGATATCTTCATCCAATTTGTCTAACATATAATGATGACTAATTAAGATTAAGAGTACTCAATAGATATTTTGATAGTGTTCACTGTTAAAAAGTGTGCTTGAAGTTAGTGTGCTTGTATTAACAATTCTACTAAACATATAAAATAACTAGTATTTGCACGTATAATAACGTATAATAAAATATTATTTAATTATAATCAAATATTTTTTCTAACTCACATGGTTAAGGTTAATGGTATTTTTGATGTTTGGTTGAGTTCGTTTATCCATGTTGAACAAATTTAAATTTTTTTCAACATTTTTTTTTACATAATTTATATATATTTTTAAATTAAATGGTGGATGATATACACACGACTTGGACGGTTTAATTATGAGCCGTTTTGAAGCCCCTTATAATAGTGGAGATGAATTCACTGCAAGGATTATAAATAGGAGTAAATTATGCAAAGACATTTTTTAATTAAAATCTAATTTGAAAGAACTAATTTCTAAATAAAACTCATTAAGCTGTTATGTTATATATTCTTAGAGGGACTAGTATATAAAACAGAGCTTCCACTAATCTAGCAAACGGCGTTACACAACCGTCTTTCTTGCTAGCAGAGCTTTGTCGGGTTATTAACGGGCAGTGTTATAATCAACAACTTTTCTTTCCATACTAATTGCATAATTCCATTTATAATTTTTTTTCTTCCTATTTTCCCTTCTTCATTTTTGTGAACCTACTATTGCTTTTTGGACTCGGACACGTGTCGGCATGAGGATGCAAAGTACATGTCAGGGGATGACGACGTGGCTGAATGCTACTGTCTCTGTAGGCTGTTTGCTGTTTTTGAACCGGGTTATGCTGCAGTTACAACCAAATCCCTCCCTAGAACCCTCTTACAACCACTCACTCATTTTCTGACATGTGGACCAGGTGGTGACTCGGCCCACATGTCTGCAAACAATAATGCTAAGTTTACTACCAAATATTTACAACCTTCTTATAACCTCCTCTCCCACCCTCTTAGGGTCCCACCGGGTCCCACCTTCCCTCTCACCCCCCTGCTACATGGGCTCCATCCGACCCCACCACTTATACCCCTCCTCCAATCGAAGTCTGACACGTGGCGGTTGTAGAAGGGGTGTAAGCATTTGGTTGTAGGTATAGCAAAACTCTGTCAGCAAATGGGTGAGGGTTGTAGGGATTTGGTTGTAAGCTTAGCATTATTGTTTTGAACCTATAGCACGGGACGGTTCCATGTTGTACTCCTCACATGGCAAACAGACGCGCCATTCGTGTCACCCGTGTGGAGACTTCTTAGCTACTACACGTGCAATCCACGTGACAGATTGGGTATTTGTTTTTTTTTTTTTTCAGTTCCACTATAGAAACTCAAATAAAAACTTCAAATATGATAATAACATGTGACATTATTTTCATGTTTAGACTTTTGACTTTATATGTGTATATACTTTAGTACTTTTTTGTCCTTATTGGCTTATGAGTTAAAGAGTCATAGAACAATCTTATGGACTATATAATTATAAGACATAAATAATAGCATGAGAGAGAGAGAGAGAGTGTAGCTGAGATAATCTAGATGGGGATAAAAAATTTAAAAAATTAATAGAAAATAATATTTTAAGTAAATTAGTTGAATGTTTTTTTAAAAAGAAAAAAGCTGCACCCGTGCTATTTGTGGAATTTTGAATATAAAAGTTTTGTAGACAAATTGGCAAAATTTGAATTTTCGGATATATAGTATTTTGTGTACCAAACGTCTTCCTTACGCTAATTAAAGCAACCAAAGATAAGAGATGGAGATAGAGAACACAAAGCAAAAAGAAAATCATTGTTGAGATTAATTAAAACAGTAGAGATAGAAAAATTATTCACTTGATATTAATTATAATATCAAAGATAAAATTTATTTATTTTTGTTGGGAATTACTACATGAAAGGTAAAATTTGACTCACTTGGCTGGTTAGTCTATTTTCTTATGTTGTATCCTAGCGACTAAAAAAAATAGTCGACCAAGTCCTATATATATATTCCATTAAATAATAATAAAAATTAAAAATTGTAGATGTATCTCATGACATAGTTAGAAAATAAAATAAAATAAAAATTCAAAAATCCTTCTAAATACCTCATTATATAACAAATTCTTAAGTATATTTAATATTCAAATTATATTTAAACTAATTATATAGTATTATCCAATTAAATATATAACAAAATTTTATTAAAATATATAACAAATTTTGATTCAAATAATATTTAAATATTTAAATATAATTTAAAATTATATTAAAATTATATAATATAAAAACGTGAACGTGACTAATATTGATAAATGTGTACGTAGAATGAAGGAAAAGTGGAGACACCAGCAACACATAACAAAACTTCAAATAATTTTGTATGGACGAGCATCAAAAGATCCGTCTTTGGAGTCCCGTCAAAGTTCCACCTCATGTATTATTGGATCGAACGGAATCCGTACGGAGTCCACACAATACCGCATGATCTAACGGCCAAGAGATGTGGGACTTCTGTGGGGCTCCGAGAACGAATCTCTCCATCCGGATCCATTTTGTATTTCTCAAGTTTAAACCACAAGAGAATATTATATAGAAATATATCGAGAATCATGTAGATAGGGATGGATGAGGGGCTTGACAGTAGTGTAGCGTACTAGTTTTGTAGGTGAGTAGCTGTGGCATGGGATGGGGAAGTACTTGGCTTGTATGATGGACACTGGCCTATTTGCGGACGGTCCCGCCCGCGCGTAACATCACGTGACCTTACGAAGGACAAGGACATGGGAGATGAACAGGACACGTGTACGGCCGATAGCGCCTGGCGTCGTTTGGCGTGACTCCTCAGGCCCTCAGGCCCAGGGTACAGGATAAGGCCTATAGGGTACAATCGGTGGGGCCCACGTGATGTTTCTGGCATTTTTGTTTGGTTGTATTGTTTGGGATTTTTGGTTACCGATTGGGTCCAATCGGTCCGGTCGGGTCGGATCGAATCGAATTGAAATCGACTCAGATTGGGTTCACGTCAACATGTAATCGTGTTTCGGTGCTTCGTAAATTACTCCGGGATTAGCCTAGGTCATTATTCAATTGTGTCGAACTAGATCCGATCTAACTTGTCTCGGACTGTTCTTCCAATCAGATCGGACCGAATTATCTTGTTTAGATCCAAAGGTTCATGTATATATAATACCAATCCAAGGTCTAAGGAATAATTTTTTTTAAAAATAAATTTGGTCGACTCGGACTGGCTCAAATCAAGTTATAGATCAAATTGAGGTTTTTTTGTTCACGTTCCAATCTGATCCTATTCAAATCATTGTTTTGATCGAACTGGTTCGATCTGGACCAAATTCGATCAAACCAGCCAGCGCGGACCAAATCACCCATATTGTGTCTTGAGATCCCGACTATCCTAGGTTTATACAAGCCATTAATCCTACATGTTCAAGTTGTATATGGATTCAACGGATCCAACCCATTTTTGTTTTGGGTTTCAAATCCTCTACAAAGTAACTATATAAAATGGTGTCTACTAGTATGCTCCTATAATAGAAAAGAAAGAAAAACTTTTTGAGCAGAATGTTCATATTTTTGTTTTCTTAAATTAATTTGTACTTATATGCCATAAACTGTTAAGTTTGGATAATTATATATTTATGTACTATTTTCTTGAGCATTTAAATATCATTAGTTGACCATATAATTTAACGATCATCACGTGTGTGATTTACATCTCACTTCTGTCATGGCCTCCTACGGACTGTAACGAGGACCACATCTTAACTCTTGCATAAATTGTGGTCGCTCATAATCTTTGGTCCAAGTAGACGCCCATTTTTTTTTATTATTTTAAGATGGATGGGCCTAGGTGTATATTATGGGCCAACAATTAAATATTTGAAGTCATTTTGTACAAGAACTATACTACACTTTGAAGCCCATGATTTAGGCTCCTTTGACCTTTAATAAAAATGATCTTTTTATTTACCATCTCCAAGTTACTTTATATCTACTAGTAAATTCACGTAAGTTACACATAAAATAAATATTTTTATATTGTTGCTGAAAAGTAGTTCAAATATTTAAATATATGTATATTAAGATTTGTTAAACAATTCTAATATTTTTTGATGTTTTTTACTTTAAACTGTAGCTAATTTCAACTATTTAATATGTATATTAGAATAACTAATTTCAACTTTTGTACTATTTTAACTGTAACTATATTTTGTTAATTATTATGTACGTCTTATCTCCTTTTTTTGTATTATGAAGCACTCTTTTACTAGGGAGTGGAAAATATATCTAACACAAATTTGTTGACTATCAAATAGATGATAAAAATCAAGCAATACGTGCTTGCTGAACAATTCAAAGCAACATATGCTAGTTGAACCATTCGAATAAAGATTGGAGAATAATAAAAAAAACTTGAAACCAATACATAATCCTTGAAATTATCTAGAGCAGCCAATGGTTAAACAATATAACAGTTAAGATAATTTTTTTAATGTAGTAAACAATTATTTAATGTAACGAAACAATTTGGTAGGGATTATATGAAAAGTAAGCCTTCTTATAGATAGTTCGAATTCATTCTATTAGATACTCACAAAATCGTTTATTATTGTGTCTAACATACATAAAGTATCAAAATAAATGATTACGAATATATGTAAAATTAACAAACCCTAAATGCAAACAAATAACAAGTTCATTAATCCTAACGAGTTAATTATCTAACAAACTAACCAATTGCAAACCATAAACACAATCCCTTAATAAATTTCCTAAAAATTAACTCCAAAATCGTAACAAAGAATATATAAATTTTAATTTTAGATTTTGGGGGTGTTGGGGTTAGTCCAATAATGATCCGGTCCACACAATTTTCTTTTGGAACAAATCGAGTATATGTGTATTTTAATATTTGATTCTTCATTTATTAATTTGTATACAATGGTCTCTTAGCTCAAGTGGTATGTGTGGACGGTGGTTTTACTCGTGGCCCAGGATCTAATCCCACAATTTACAATTGTCTTTATCTCAATCATGGGAGAAATCCATTTGGGGCTAGGCCTTAGACTCGGGCTAAACGAAGGGCGCAAAATGACGCACTTTGTACTTCGCACGTTTGCGTCGTGAGGCAGAATGCGGGGTTGGCATAAAATGGTGTGCGGTTGGTTGCAATAGCGATGCATGGCTAGTGCGATGTAACCTCGCCCACAAGCAAACCTCGATGCAAGCGTCAAATGGTGTGCGGTTGGTTGCAGGATAATGTACAATAGCCTTGATGCGAGCTTCGCTGCAAAGCAAGCCTTGATACAAGCGTTTACTAATGGTTTGTCAAATATGTAAATAAATAAAATTTATAATTTTTTTGCTAGATTTCTACTGTAGAAACTCTATAAATTAATACTCGATTATTTAATAAACTCTCTAAGATAATATTTTTGGCCGGTCCCGACTCGGGGATAGGGTGCTAAATTAATAATTCGCTAAAATTATAAGATAATACATTTTTGATAATTTCTTCAGACCCCATATAAAATATAAATTAATAATTCCTTATATATAGCATATTACATGAATGATTTATGAAGGTTTCTTGAAAATGACTCAATTGTCTTTTGTTTTTTGTTGAAATCAATTTCCCCTTGAATCTCGTCTCTAATTTTCCTTAGCATGGTAAGAACTTCTGGTGTTGTTTTCTCATAGCTCAACAAGAAATTGTTCAATGTGATTGCCGCTTTAATAGCTTCGTTTCGCGAAGGGGGCTCCATTGTAGAACTTTCATCATCTTCTTCATCGATATCATCTTTATTAATTCCAATAACGCTTTCAATAATTTCTTCATCAGTCAACAACTGTGCAACTACATTTTCTTCTGGGTGAGTCAGAACATCTTCGACATCCATTGCATACACATGCATTGTATACAATAATTAAGTGGAAGCTTGAAAGGTGTTTGTAAACTACGTAAGTATTTTACTATAAAATAAAATAATTAATATATAAATTAATAATTATTAATTTATCGATTAATTAATAACTTTTAATTAATAAATTTTGGTGGTCCCAAGTGTATTATTTTATAGAGTTTCTACTGTATCTTGTTCACTTTCTGTTTGCCAAAAAAATTCTAAGAAACGTGAATTCAAATATTTAATTAAAATATGGCGAATGCTTAGGACACTATATAAAGTTTGTTGGGGGCATCACAATTTCTGCAGATTTGGACTGTCAAAATTTTGCCAGTCTTGTGCGAGGGTTATTACTTTTTCTCTCCAGTTTTGTGCATATTCGTGACTACTAAAAATTTGACAGTCCTATAGACAAAGAAGTCTGTCTTTAGTTTGCATAAATCTTGACAGTCTAAGCACAACAAAAACTGCCAAATTTTTTTTACAGTTCTGACTATACACAAAGACAGCAATAAAGATGATGGCCCCTAACAAATTTTATAGTGTCCTTAGCATTGGCCTTAAAATATTTTGGATGACATTTAGTGGCTCGCACATGCATTAAAACAATGTGCTAATCATAATATTACGACTCGTTTGGCAAGTGAGAGAAATTTGGATTTACACTTCCAACGATGAAAAGTGTATGCAAATTCATGTTATTTTAACAATAAAAATTATAAAAAATAATTTAACAAATAAAGATGAATGATAGTTGCAAAACTAATATTAGTTAAAACTTTTAGTCAATTAGTTAATATTAAAATAAACATATTATCTCAAATAGTAATTAATTATTATTATTTACAAATTAATTACTAATAAATATATAATCCAAACAAATTCAGTCCAAATCTATGGAGTACTGACACACCAAAACTATATCATTTTCGTGTCGCATATGTATCAAAAATTGAACAAATACGTATGAGACACTCTATAAACACATCAAAATATACGTTATGGTATGGTGTCCTTATTTGTGATGTGGTGTCGTATTCGTGGTCGTACAACATAACACAAGTCTAAGTAAAAAAATTAATATATAAAATAAATTTATTATACTAACCGCTAATAGTAATTAAAAAAAATATTAATATTAACTGATTTTGATTAGTATTAGTTTGTTTAATTGGTGATTAGCGTTACCTAAATATTTTATCCAAAAGAAAAAAAAAGGATTGCGGTAACAACAAAATATTAACTACATATTTTCTAAGAAGGAAAGAGGATGAGGGAGAACTAATTGGTGATTAGTGTTAATTAAAATATTATATATTAACTAAATATTTTATAAAAAAATACTTTTGATAAAAAAACAATTGAACAAATCAATCATTCCCCGCCCACATCAAAGGAGGAAAGTGGATGTGGGAGGCATCTTCTTTACAGGGCACATTGAAGTGAAATAGTCCGGCGGCATCAAAATATTTTTTCAACCTTCAACCAAACACAAGATTTTGATCAAAATCTATGGATTTGCCAAATCTCAAGAACACTTCCATCTTACCAAACAACTCATAAGATAAATAACCATCACTTATAGGTCTCGTTTGGTTCGCAAAATCATCGGATTGGAAAAGCAAATTGATTACTTTCATATGTTTGGATGGCAAATGAATTGAGAAGGAAAGGAAAGTGATTTCCAATGGAAGTGAAATTAGAGGAGAAAGTGATTCCATCCATCAAAGCAATGAATCACTTTTCCACATTGAAGTATTCACTTTTATTTCGAAATTTCTTAGCATTTCTAAACATCGGAAATGAAAATCAATGAGGATTGTAATTTTCCAAAGGAAATAAATTGCCAATGAATTGATTTCCTTTCCCTTCCATTTCGCGAACGAAACGAGGCTATAAAGTTATCTATAATTTTATGGACTAAGACTCCGTTTGGTTCACTGTAATGTAATCGTAATCGCAATGTAATCAAATTATTTTTTTGTGATTATATTACGATTACATTACAGTGTACCAAATGAGGCCTAATTAGAGTTTAGACCATAGACTTTATTACCAGCTTAGAGTTTAGGCCATATCATGTTCATTTAGAGAGTTTGGGCCCTTGATTTAGTGTTTTTGGATCCTAATGTACATTGCATCAAAAAATTTAGGGTCCAAACTTTTTAAATGGATATACCATGGTCTGGACTGGTATAAACCTTAGGGTCTAAACTACATGTCCCGTTTCCATTGATTACACATTATGGGCATGTATGGTTCGACGAAGTGCGAAGAAGTGTAAAATAAATTTGATATTTGCCTATGCATTGCGTACGCGCGTCATGTGTATGCATATTTTATGACTTTTTTCTTAATTTTGGATGCTTTGATTAAATTGAAAACCTAAAATTTGATTTCTTTGATAGTTGTTGAAGTGAGTTGAAAAGTGTAACTCTTTTTAGTTCCTCTGTTTGGATCTTCTAATGAAACGAAATGGAGAAGCGATATGGCACCTTTTCAAATTTGGTAAGGTTATCCACACTTTATTATTATTATTTTTTATAATTTTTTTTCTTCCACATAATAATTTTAAAAAAACAGGTTATTAAAATATGAAAATATGTTTGTTTCGGTTAAGTCTTACAAAGATGGCGGGACGTGAGGATGGTGATCGTAGCCTCACTCTCAATTTCGAGGAGTTCAACATCGAATTTGGAAGAAGAAGTGCAGCACTTTTCTTCAAGGAGTTCAACATCGAATTTGGAGGAAGAAGTGCAACACTTACTTCCACATCGCTTAAATTTTGGTATAAAAAATGCCAATATTACAACCAAATTGAATTATAATCCTTTACAACCGTCATGTCACGGTTGTCAATTGGCCTCTTTCTCTTCCTCTGTTTCACGTGAAAAGAGCGGACTAATTGACAATCATCACGTGATGGTTATAAATGGTTAATGTTATGGGAACACATTTCTCTAGACACACTCCATGGCCAACATGATGTGGCATTGCATTATTGGATGTCAAGGGAAGCCTTAAAAGAGAGGTAATAATTGACATCCAATAATTGACATCAATGTGACTATGAAAATGTCAAGAAAAGTGTGTCTCTATAGCGATTTTATTATATTTGGGTTGGAACTCTAACATTGGAGTCCATTTTTGTTCACCCACAAAAACTAGGGTGTTTGTTCACCCTCAAACAAAAGATTGACACGTGTCAAATCCATTCAACATAAACCACTTTGAAAGTGCTTTTGTAAACATTCAAAGTGCACTTTTAAAGTGGTTTTGACTAAAGAATTTGACACGTGTCAATTTTTTTATTGGAGAGTGAACAAACATCATAATTTTGGTGGATGAACAAAAATGGACTCCTAAGAGCATCTCCAACCCTATTGTCTTATTTTGTGTTGTGATTCCTATGTGGCATGAGACACAAGACAATGTCTTTCCTATGTGGCAAGATGATATTCACACAAGACAATGAGATAAAAAAGTGTTCTCCAATGCAAAAGTATCGAGAAGACAATAAAAAGTAATTTTCCCAACTTCCAAGACAAATCCTCCACTTCTTCATTTTTTTTTTATAAATATTCCTATTCATAATTGATGATGTGGAGACAAAGTCACTGTGAAGTGCATTGTCTAGATCTATACAACCAACTTCACATTGTCCTTGCCATGTCATTGTCATGTCAACTTCATGTTTTTATTCTACATTTGCATTGGAGAATGATTTTTAAATGAAAGCTTGTCATTTCTATGTGGCAACCATTTTTTCTAAACTCACAATAGGGTTGGAGATGCTCTAAACATTCAAAGTAATTTTGACTGAAAAATTTGACACGTGTCAATTCTTTATTGGAGAGGGGTAAAGTGCATTTAAACCCTCCTTAGATTTGTCTCGTTTGCAAAATAAGACATTTTAGAAAAATTAAGCAGTTTGTACCTCCCGCAAAACATGTTTTGCATAGAATGGTCCTTTCCGTCAAAATGACGTTAGAACTAGCCGTTAGAAGCCATTTTTGGGTAAAGTAAATTTTGCACTCCCCAAAATACCCCTCTGAATGCTAACATTAACATTGTGGCTCCCTTTCATTCTTTATACATAGGATTATTTTGAAACATTAAACCCAAGCTTTCTATTTTCTACTTTTTGACCGGTTGGTTGGAAAAATAGCATTAAATTTTTTTCATCTTCCTTTTTTTTTTACTTATTTGCTCACATTTAATGCATTGAAGCTTTTTCTTACCTACAGATCTCAAATCCAACTGCAAATTATGGCCAGTAGCTCGCAATCTTCATTTTCAAGACGTCCAAATAGAAATTATAGAAGAACAATTTATTGCCATTGTGGATTAATTAGTCCATTGAAGACTTCATGGACACCAACAAATCCTGGAAGAAGATTCTATGGGTGTGCAAATTTTTCAACAAATTCTTATGGTTTTTACTATGGGAGGATGAGAAACTTTCAGAACACTATCAAATTCTAATATAGAATTTAATGAAAGAATTAAAGGAGCACCGAGGCCAAGGTTTACAGCCTATTCCTAGAGAATCGACAGTGGCGGTGGTAGCAACTGAACCCAAACCATGCTTTAACATACATGTTTTGTAATTTATTTTGGATTTTTGACATGTTTAGTAATATTTAAGTTATTTGTTTAGTGAATACATGTGATGAAAACAAATTTGTACCAAGGTTTACAATTCTGGTTTTCAATGAATTTTGCATTTGCATTCCAAAATAAAACATCAACATGAAATTTGCATTCCAGTTCCTATATGAACTGCACATATGAACACATAGCCTATTTATGAACACAATTTGCATGAAATTTGCAAAATTCGAACACATATGAACTGCACATATCAACAGAATTTGAACTGCACATATGAACACAATTTGCATGTAAACTGCAAGATGTATATGCACATATGAGAAAAATCGAACACATATGAGCAAAATGGAACACATGAGAAAAATTTGAACACATATGAGCAAAATGTAAACTGCAAAATGTATACTGTGTAGGAACCCTAGAGAGGCACTACCAAAATACAGTAAATTAGCGACGGCACGTTAGCGACGGATAATTTCCGTCGACATTAGCGACGGATTTGCGGCAAATAGCCGACGGTAGTACGACGACAAGCCGATACAATTTTATTTTATTTTAAGGGGGAGAAAAGGTCGCTCATCCGTCGCTAGGGCGTCGAAGATTTAGCGACGGATAAGTAGCCGTCGTCATGCAGTCGATTATTTGGCGAGAATTGTTGAGGGAAATGGCAGGACATTTCTTTGACTACGTAGCGAAGGATATTCCGTCGACAAGTATCAAAAATAGCGACGGCCTAGCGACGGATACAAACCGTCGCTGGTCCGTCGCTAAATAAAGGGCCCAGGCTTAAATTGAAACGACGGGGGGAACTTTCATTCCCCCCAAATTTATTCTCTCTCTCTCTCTCCGCGGCGGTCAGACTCACTCTCCTCTCTCTCTCTCTCTCTCTCTCCCGCGGCGGTGATCGGCGACCTCTCCTCTCTCTCTCCCAAAGGTAATCTTTCTCTCTCTCTCTCGGTGGTCGTGGGGTCGTGGGCTGTCGGGGGCGTCGTGGGCTGGGGGCGGCGGAGATGCGGGGGTGGCCGCGCGTGGTAGCGCGGGGCTGCGGCGGGCGCGCGCGTGGCAGCGTGGGGCTGCGGCAGGCGCGCACGGGGCTGCGACGGCGGCGGGGCAGCGTGCTCCGGGGCAGCGGGGGGCGGCGGGGGTGGTGCGCGCAGGGCAGCACGGGGCTGGAGGGGCGGCGGGGGTGAGAGGGGCGGGGGGGTGGGAGGGGTGCTGGCGCGCACGGGGCTGCAGGGGGCGGCGAGGGGCAGCGCGCTCCGGGACAGCGGGGGCAGCGCGCTCCGGGACAGCGGGGGGCAGCGCGCTCCGGGGCAGGGGGGTGGCACGCGCGCGGGGCGGGGTACAAATACAATGAGTAGTATCGGTGATATGACAAACCTAGTTTAAGAAATAGGATATCGACGATATCGATAGTATCGGCAGTTTCGGATCGGTAACCCAATACCTTATTATGCTTTTACAACCTTACTATGCTTTCAACCTAGATTCACAATATCGGTAACCCAATACCTTACCCTAATAAGGTAACCCAATACCTTACCCTAATAAGGTAAACCCAAACCTTAGCCTACAATAGTCCCTGCAGGGGGGGATGCGGGTGGTTGGGGGGTGAGTGGGGGGTGGCTGGGGGGGGTAGGGCAGGGGGGCGAGGGCGGCTGGGGGAGGGTTCGGGTTAGGGACATATAGTCCCTGCAGCCATTCTTCAGATACTATGGTACGACATGGTGATCGGGACATATAGTTCCTAGCCATTCGACTGGCGAGACAGAAACTATGGTACGGCATGGTGATCAGGACATATATAGTCCTGCAGCCATTCAACTGGCGAGGCAGAAACTATGTAGCCGTAGATAAAGTTGACTGTCCTCCGACCCTCATCCCTCGGCAATGATGATACGACATGTCACGCCCCAAAACCAGAATACAGGAGAGAGGGGGCAGACATAGCCAGCTACGTATAATAAAATGGAATCCACTCCACTATACGGTCACGGCTGTAGTATATGAGGGTTTATCTACAAGCCATCAGTCTCTTAGGGTCAATAACAAGCCTAGTGTCTCAATCACAAGCAAGTAAATAGAGTTACAAGATGTAAGATCACCAAATATACAATAGTAAGGCGTCCCAAACATTACATATCCAGCTGATCATGAAGCTAGTCGTTACAAAATGTGAGGACTAGCAAGAGTTTAGTCATACATGATCAACCCTAGGTTGCCAATCATGTTACAGCCGTAGGCAGACAGTAAGTAAAAATGTACACGAGCTAACACTTGCTCGGCGGCTAAACGCCTCAAAAGAATATTTTTACAATAGAGTGGGAGAGCCAAAAATAACCCACTCGTTGCCAGGATTCCGTCTAGTGGTCACCATGTGGCTGGAGATTCGGTAGATCCTCTGGAGCTGCTCTGGTATCTGGCCATACAAAACCAGCTGGGTCAGACCCCAGAAAGAGCAAGTGCCACAAAGGAGGCTTCACTTAAGAACTAAAACCAGCAATCAGCATAAGATATAATAAAAGTAAGAACTAGAAATAAAGAATACACCAGGATGATATACGACGAGATAACCATGGAACTATCAGATAACCAAGTTACAACCCGTAAACCAAACAAGGACCGGGGTTGTAACCCTTCGTCTGAACAGAACTTGGAATTCTTACCATTTATCGGTAAAATAAATACAAGCATTCTGGTCATTCAATAATCTGGAACAGGATCAGGGCAAGACTAGACTGGTTAGACTCCGTCCAATCACTTCACGGCCAAGCAAGAATTACGGCTTGATACTTTAACTAACTAGGGTTGTCACAAGCCTAATTACTAACAAGATGCAGTGAGATTATTCCACAGCCACAAGCCCTGCAGACCATCCAGGTTACCCGGGTTAAAAGATTAGAGTTGAATTCAGGTGGGTACATCGTCCAGGAAACGAATGTACCCTTAGGTAGCTTGAAGGGTGCAACACATGACAGTGTGCTGGAAATGTGCCCTACTCGACGGCAGGCTACAGATCCCAAGGCGTGCCCAGGTAACGGGATTGCCTGTAGCTGGAAAATCTCGTCATGACTAATGTATTAATCTAGTTATTAGCCTTAGTCCATTTTAGTAGGTACTCCTGACTGTGGTACTCAGGAGTCCCTGTCCTAGACATAATGCAAGACAGGACTGGTTTATTTATACAAACACAATCGCCCACGGTGTCCAAATTAATTATATAGGTCATGTCATGTCAGGTAGCCGTCGCAACAGCTATTCGAGATAATCATGTCAGGTTATCATGCCAAGTGTACTTGTCAGGAGTACGCCACGAGGGCCACTATCAGGTCATGTCAGGTTATTATGCCAAGTGTACTTGTCAGTGCGCCACGACGGGCCACTATCAGGTCATGTCAGGTTATCATGTCAGGAGTGCACCACTACGGGTCACTATCACGTCATGCTTAATTATCAATTCCAAAATACAAGTAAATTCGTGATTATTAAGTTCAGGACAAAAGGCGTAAGGATATAAATGGACGTTAAATATCTAAAAAATATCAATATACAGGGCTATAGAAGATCCAGGGTAAGTAGGGTCAGGTCCAGTTGTGCCTAAACATCAGGTTGCGCCTGAGTCAGACTGCGCTCAAGTCAGGCTACGCTCAAGTCAGGCTACGCTCAAGTCAGCGCATGCAAGACATACGCTTCCAAAAGGCAGCGTATGTACTCCATACGACTCCTCATCAAGGCAGCGTATGAAGTCCATACGACTCCTTGTCAAGGCAGCGTATGAGGTCCATACGACTCCTCATCAAGGCAGCGTATGCAAGACATACTGTGAAACCCTGTTTCAAAAGTTTTTCTAATAATTAATGTTTAGAAATTTTGATTAATAAAAATGTTTTCATGAAATTAGTTAATTTTTAGAAATTTTGTTTAAAATTGATTTTTGTCTAAAAAGAGAATAATTTATTGGTTAAAAAAATGTTTTTTTTTAAAATTAAATAAAGGATTTTTATAACAATGGGTTAATACTAATATTTGGGCTAAAAGTTTTAGTTGGGTTTTTTTTTAGTGGGCTTAAAAACCATAATTGGAGATTAATATGAAATGGACATTATTTTGGTATCATCAGTAAGTGTAGGTGCACCATTTATTGGTATTTAATGTATTCTTCTCTTTCTTGTCTAACCATGAGTTGGTTTCATTTAACCAACGATGGAGTCTCTTCTCTCAACGTATGCGACCGAGCATTCCGTAACCGTCGACATGGCCCTTCGAGTTCTCACTCCGGTAACCCCCATTTCTCCTTTCCTATATAAACTACCCTCATCCATCCTTCTCCATCAAAATTACTCCAAGTCTGTGCCCTAATTCCCAAATCCCGGCGAACCCGAGCCGAGCACCCCTACCGGCCCGCCGCTGTACAGGGCCGATCGACCCCAGGCCGGCGCCCCTTTTCCGCGCCGCCCTGGCCGGCGCCCGACCTCCGGCGACCCGCTGACCGCCGGTGTTTGCCCGGTGGCCGCCCCTGTCCGACTCGAGCGTTCGGTCCGCTGCTGGACGTGTGCACAGCGTTTCCCGGGTTCCGTTTCCGCGTTTCTGCTATTCCAAGTCCGAGGCATCACTTCGGATTCCGCGGTTTGGGTAATCTCTGGATCCCGTATTTTATTGTCTGTGATGAGATGGTCCAACCGATTCCTTCGGAATTCGGGTCTACGGTTACGGATTCGTTCCGTTTTATTTTTGGATTTCCGACAGTTTTCGGAAAATGTTCTGGGATTCGTTTCCTTGGAAAATGGTTCTGTGACGGTTTCTGATATTTTTTGGAAACATTTTTTTGGAGATTAAAATTAAATTCCTGATTTGGTTTTGTTGGTTCATATTGGGCTCTTTGAGTTCTGTTGGAATTTTGGTTATATGACAATGCTGGAGATGTTTCTCTTGGGAAATTTTGATTCGGAATGGTTTCGAGTTTTAGGGAATTCCGTTATTATATCAGAAATGTTGTGTTGGCTTTGGAAAAAAAAAATATCTATGGATATATATAATATTTCGGTTTTGGGAGTTATTTTACAGGAAAATCGGAGCGTTTTCCAGTTCTTGGGTTGACCGAAAACAGAGGAAATGCTGCCGAAATTTTCGGAAAAATTAATAAAATGGTTTTAAAATGATTTTGGTATTTTTGGGCGACAACCATAAATGGTTACTGGGCCCCAACGAAATGCAAACGCACCGGTTCGACCGGACGTTGAGGCAGAATAGTTGAAAATGAAGTTTGGACCAGAGTCTGAGACTTATAATTTTCTTAAAATAATATTTTAGAAATTATTAGTTTTTGTTAAATTGTAGATAATTTTCGGACTAACCAGTTTCTTTTCTTATTTCAATTTATTGTAATTGTAAGGGCATAAGCCCAGGCCTGTAATAGGTAGGAAGTAATTTTCATTTTATGTTCTGGGTTTGTGGAAAGCGTAGAAAAAATCAAAGATATTATAAACTCATGATTTTCTCATTTTTAAGGAAAAGAAAATTTATTCTTTATATTTTTAAGTCAGAGTTTTCAAATGAATATATACCAAGTTTTTTTTACGTAATTTGATAAAAGCAAGTTTTACCCAAAAACCAAAGTAAATTGAATTTCTTAACTTCAACAAACTAGTAAACGCTGTGATGTTGTGTTTGTTAACTAACAACTAAAATTGACTAGGAAAGACAAATAGAGATTGTAACTAGATATTTTTAGAGTTTGTTTCTGAGACAAATTCCCGAAATGTAGGATTTCGAGGAAGCTCTTGATCGTCAACTTGAAGTACAAATCTCGTCCAATTGGAATTTAAGGCAAGTACAGTTATGTCTATTTGGTAATTTATCTAGTAGTTGTTTTATTGCAATTTTAAACCACATTGCTACACGGAACTCTCTCTAGAGTTCGAATATTGACTCATTGATTGAATCTGATTGACTCGGGATATTGGGGGAGTAGTGTAGCGTCTATGACCAATACCCCTATATTGCATCATTGATTCTGCGAGCTGATTCCTCCTATCACGAGGATAGGCCGGACCGTATCATTAGGATATAATTGAATCATCCCAAGCCGGTCATAGTTCGTTACCTACTCAAATCACATTATTTTCAATTGTAGAATTGTGAAAATATTGTTAAAGTATTTCAAATTGTTTAACATTGCAAATTTCAAATTATTATTTGAATTATTGGATATTCGTAGTTGTACTTTGCTCCCTCCTGACTGGAGACAACATTTTAGGTATCACTGAGGATGAAGAGCTATACTATAATAGCTATTATGACCCGGTCCTCTACCCTGCGAAGGTACCAGAGCCGTCTCTGGAGGACGCTGATCCTGGGACTACAGAACCAGATGATTAGATAGTTTTTCTTTTCTGCATTTTCTCCTTTATTTGGAGTTTGTAGTTTATTTCAGCATTTCATTTCCAGTTGTACTTCTGAATATTTTATTAAACAAAGTTTCATTTCCGAATAGAACAGTTGTGACAAATGTAATTGTGTTGTTGTGAATACCTGCAATGGAACAGCTTACTGCCGCCGTCTCAACAACGGTGCAGGCTGGGCATGATCCGACTAGACCCAGAATATTGGGATCGGGTCGTGACACATACGCTCCAAAAGACAGCGTATGAGTCAGACTGCGCTGCGCTAAAGAGCGCGCGCAGCTCAGTGGCGCAAGCTAAAAAGCTCGCGCACACTGCTCACTGTCTTCTCCAAATCAGCAAGAACTCCATGGTTTGAACCCAAAGCTTCAAAAGTCCATAACTTGGTCAAAATAAGTCCAAATCCAACTTTTCAAAGGTCAAAATTGGGTAGAATAAAATTCTCTACAACATGGAACCATCAAAACTTGAAAATAACAAGATTAAATAGATAAAAACCCAAGAATTCTGAAAATAAAGTAAACTTAGATCTACAAGAATCTAGCCATGGAAATTAGAAATGCCAAGTACTAAAGTATTTTAGAATGTAGTAAAGAAGAGAATGGAGCAATAAAATCAGAGTTCCTCCATAAAGCAAGTTGCACTTGCCTAGACCTCTCTCTCCCTCTCTGGTAGGTAAGGAAGTAATGGTGGAGAAGATGATAAAATAAAGAGAGAGAAAGGAGAAGGGTTAATAAATGGTAGTGGTGGTGGTAGGTAGGGGGTTCACCCCTGGTTCATGATGAACCAAGAGCAATCCCAAATCGAACCAAGCCAACCCGAACCAAGAATAACCAAGTCATGAAGGAAGAGCTAAGCAAGAAATCATGCAATACAGAATAAAATACGTACACGTATTCCAAAAATACGTAATACGAACCACAGGCATTACACGACAACCTATCACTATATCTTATATAGTAGATGATGTTTTAGTATTATATTATTGAGTTTATCTTGATTCTGTTATATCCTTCAGATACTAGATACGATAAGAACATATACTACACCATATGTACAGAACATAGATGATTCACACTAATGTATGCTAGAATGAATTTTAGGTTGTGTTCTGAGCCATCCGTTCTCACACTTGGAGATAAATTAAATTTTTGCTATTTTATCTGACGCATAAATACCGCTCGAGTGAGCCAAAGGCATAATTGTATCTGACAACCATGTTACCACAGTGTCGGAAGACTAACATGTTATAATTTTCTAAGCCGTGTGTTTTGACATAATCCTCCCAACTCTTTCCTCATATGTAGTAATCTTGCATTTCTTTATGAAGTGCATGATTACTACATAGGAGGAAAGAGTTGGGAGGATTATGTCAAAACACACGGCTTAGAAAATTATGACATGTTAGTTTTCCGACACCGCGGTAACATGGTTGTCACATTAAGGGTCTTTGACAAGGTGACATGTTGTGAAAAGATATATCCTTATAGTTCTTCTACGGATGCTGAAGAAAACCTCTGTACTTCCTCCGGGTCATGCAGCCGACTGTACTGCTTCCCCCTCCTCTTGCCCACTTCTTCTCCCTCGACTCTACACTTGAGGTGGATATCATATGTGGCTGAGAGAGTCAAATAAGAAGAAGGGAAGTAGGGAGGAGCAGATGGGTCCAGAGCCATGGTGGAGGAGAGGAGAAGGAAGATGCTTGATCAGAAGGGAGGAATTGATGGATGGAAGAGAACTAGAAAGCATTGATCCTTCTTGTTGTGAGAACTGTGAATAGTGAGAAAGGAGAGGGGGGTCTTTGATTTTTGCGTTCATCATCATTAGAGGGAGCAGCACTGGAAAAGTTGTGACGTTGATAGCATGAGAGAGGGAGAGGGTGAATTGAGGGAGGGAAGTGGCTGCATGCCTTTGGCTCACTCGAGCAGTATTTGTGCGTCATCTTGTGGCTCTTCGCCAGCTCCGGGTCCAGCTCCAGGCGATCAGTAGTTTCGTTTTTGCATTTTTGGACTATACTATATTTTTGACTTTTTACGTATTTGGGGATATTCAGTTTTTTCGTTGAGGATACTGAGTTTGTACGTATTTGCGGATATTGATTTGGTTTGTTGAGGATATTATATATTGACATTGTTCGTTGCGGATAGTATTTTTTCTTTATATTTTTTGTATATTCTGGAATGTATTGTGTGTGCCGGTGTTGAGTGTTCCACCGAGGGGGTCGGCAAACCCAGGGATTGAATTCTGTATTTTGTATTTTGGATTCTATATTTTTGGCTCCAGCTCTAGCTCCATTTGCATTAATCTACGGTACGACATGGTGATCAGGACATAGTCCCTGCAGCCATTCGACTGGCGAGGCAGAAACTATGTAGCCGTAGATAAAGTTAACTGTCCTCCGACCCTCATCCCTTGGCAACGATGATACGACAACCTATCACTATATCTTATATAGTAGATGATGTTTTAGTATTACATTATGTGAGTTCATCTTGATTCTGTTATATCCTTCAGATACTAGATACGATAAGAACATATACTACACCATATGTACAGAACATAGATGATTCACACTAATGTATGCTAGAATGAATTTTGGGTTGTGTTCTGAGCCATCCGTTTCCATACTTAAAACACATAAGAATAAGTAGTGTGAGAGCGCCAGAGAGAGTAAGAGCGCCGGAGGAGGGAAGGAGAGAGAGTAAAATGGTACGACATGGTGAATTAGTACTGTATTTTGGCTCCAGCTCCAGCTCCATTTGTATTAATCTACGGTACGACATGGTGATCAGGACATAGTCCCTGCAGCCATTCGACTGGCGAGGCAGAAACTATATAGCCGTAGATAAAGTTGACTGTCCTTCGACCCTCATCCCTCGATAATGATGATACGACAACCTATCACTATATTTTATATAGTAGTAGATGATGTTTTAGTATTACATTATGTGAGTTCATCTTGATTCTGTTATATCCTTCAGATACTAGATACGATAAGAACATATACTACACCATATGTACAGAACATAGATGATTCACACTAATGTATACTAGAATGAATTTTGGGTTGTGTTCTGAGCCATCCGTTCTCACACTTGGAGATAAATCAAATTTTTGCTATTTTATCTGACACACAAATACCGCTCGAGTGAGCCAAAGGCATGCAGCCACTTCCCTCCCTCCACCGCCGTACCTAGTGGAGGAGTATATTCGTCGATCGCAGCAGGGATTACCACCATCGGGCAATCGAACTCCTCATCCTCCTTAAAGTATTGTAATTAAGAAAATTTGGAATATTTGTGGGAATTTTGGAATATTTGTGCTATGATCGGATTATAACGACGGATATTAGGTTACTCTTCAGGATAATTGATCTATTTTATATTAATTTGGTTTGGTCTATATGATTCTTAGATAATTGGTGTGCATTAAATTCGTATGTGCATATTTGGTCTATGTGATTCTTGGATAATTGGTGTGCATTATATATTTGGTCTATGTGATTGTCGGATAATTGGTGTGCATTATATATTGGTTTGGTTTATGCATATTTTTGTGAACAGGGAAAGTGCTGTAATTTTTTTTCAAAAAAATCTCAGTTAGCGACGGATTAGTGACCGGTTAGCGACGGATATTTCCAGTTTTCGACTACTTTTTGACGGAATTTCCATCGCTAACTGGAGATTTGAAACTGTTTCCAGGTAGCGACGGGTGGTCGACGGAATATCCGTCAGCAACGTTCTGGTGGTATATAGTTCGACGGAATAGCGACGGAAAATTCGTCGACAAGGTTCTGGAAAAGCTTGACATTTCCAGAACATTGGCGACGGATAATCAGCCACAAATCAGTCGCTATCTCGACGGTGTCGCGACGAAAAATCCGTCGCCAAGGTTTTGGAAATGTCAAGCATTTCTAGAACATGGTCGACGGATAATCCGTTAGTATTCCGTCGCTAATCCGTCCTTTGTTAGCGACGGCGATCGACGGACTAGCGACGGAATGATACCCTCTGATACACTTTTACGACTGTTTACCGATGGACTATCCGTCGCTAGCGTCTACACATTTAAGTATTTAATACTTGAAATGGACGAAAGTCCGTCGGAAAGTCGTCGCTAATGCATCGTATTGTGAAGACGAAAAGCCGTTGCTATTCCGTCCCTCCTCGACTACTTAGCGACGGATCATTATTAGCGACGAGCTGATTGCCGACGGATTATTTTGGCCAAGATCCGTCAGTGATCGGTCGCTAATACTGATTGCCGACGGATGGACGACGGATGTGGCCGTCGCTAACACGATATATTTTGGTAGTGGGGGTGAATAGGGTCAAGCTAACTAATCAAGCACTAAGGGATTACTATTATGCAATTTAAAAATATAAGTGCAAGATAAGAAGCAACAACAATACCGACACCCAATATATCCTAGTATCCTCCCAATGGGCACCCCAGTCCCGAAACTCTCTCTGGCTTTAATCCACTATTATCGTAAATAGTACAACGTGGGTTTTCATACGAAAGCTCACCAACTTCTTACACGAGAGCTTTAGTCCGAAGGCCTCTCCGACTTCAATCGAGAGTTTGGATCCGAAGACGCTCCAACTTCAACCTTTCACAATAGATTTTGATCTTCTTATACAACAAGATGAAGATCTCACTTTTTAACTCAATAACTCTAACACAATTTGTGGATGGCAAATAAAAACTTAGTAGAGTTGTTTTTGGATAAACTTTGGTGGTTTAGAAATTTTTAAGCTCAAAGCATCAACCTTGAATGAAGGGGTTCAAGGCTATTTATAACCAAAGTAAAGGAAAGTACAATAATGCAACTTTTAGCAGGCTGACGGATAATCCGTCGAATTTCGACAGAAGTCCGCCGGATCATCCGCCTGCACAGTCTAACGGCTATAAATATAGCCGTTGGTGTTTGCCATTAAAATCTTTTGATTGCAATTTTAATTACAAACAGAACAGTGTTACAATATAGGACTTAGATGTAGTCCTAGGAGTATACTTTTGTTTATCTGTGTCCTTGTGTCGATGGAGCGAGTGGTAATGCGTTGACTTCGTTGACGATCTGACGACGGCTTTCGGTTCTCTGAAGGTCTGAGTTGCTCTAGGTGCTGGAGCTTGCGGAGAGGAAGAAGACGTTGAGTGTCTGTATCTGCCTCTCTCACTGTGTGTGTATCTAGGTCTCTGTCCGTGTGGAAGAATGAGATGATCCCTCTATTTATAGCTTGCAGGCTGGCTGCTCATGCGCACATATGTAGGATGCGCCTGTACGTGGGGACGCCACGTGGTTGAAGCTGCGGGAGGCGCATGGATGATGCACCATCATTTGTGGGTTGAATCCTTCATACTGCTTTTGTGGGCTGGCACGTAGCAGTGGAAAGGATCTTTCAGTTGCTGAGATCTTGGGTGATTAGCACCCCTTCATAGGCTAAATTGAGTCAAAGGACACGTGGTGCGTGTCCGTAGCTCAAAGATCTCGGATTTGGTGGAGGGTAATCTGATAGGATGTGCCTGGGATAGGGCGCATGAAAAGACTTTGGCTCGCAACCTTCAGGAGTCACGAACCAGTCTGGGCGCACGGCTTTTGAGGCGCATGCGAAGCTTCAGTAGCGACTTGACATATGTCTTTAGGGATCAGAGGAAGGTCTGAGGCGCATGGCTCTTGAAGCGCATGCAGAGGTTTGGACGCATGGCTGCGGAGGCGCATGCGAATGGTTGGGCGGCCACGTGGCTTATAACCGCCGAAAGAGAGTAATGATGACGCTGACATCAGCGGCGCTTCATTTTCTATAAAAGCTGTTGCTGCTCTATCATCGAGGCATGGCTGCTGTCGTGTCAGGACTTCAGCATTTAATATTCTTTGACGGGTGATGGGCTGTTGAGTGGGTGCATTGATCTGTGTTCCACTAGGCACATGGGTCCATGTTGATTGGGCGCATCCATACAGGGCGCTTGGTACCGACGGCGCGTCTGTATGATGCGCGGTATCTGACCGGCGTATCCATTTGCATAGCGCGTCTTTATTGGTCCAACTGTTACGTTCCTCGAGTGCGTTAAATAGCCGTTTGGACTTGGCCAAGTTCGAAGCAACAGGTTCATCACCATAATTGCAAATTCATTGCACGGGATTCGGAGAGCCCGCCACTTGGCACATGGGTTTGATTTGCCCGGCCTATAAATAGCAGCAAGGAGAGAGTTTGCTTCTCGTTCTCTCACGTCTTCCTGAATGAACTTATTTGTTCGAACACATTCTGTTGACAAGATGCTCCCGAGGGTGAAGATGCGACGAATTGTCTTCATTCATGCACTTGAAGGTGACTGTTACATCCAAAAGTCGAAATTATGGACTTCTGAGGCAGACGGAAGGTGCCTGTTGCATGCAAAGATCGGGATGCTCGAGCCCTGTCTCCGTTATGCTGGAAGAGCCGCAGATCGAAATTGTGGTGCTCCCATCTTCCTTAGACTTTGGAGAGCTCTTCCTCCTGCTAGAGTGGGGTTGGCTGCCCAAAGCTGCTCTTTTAGCCGCAGATCGGGATTGCGGTGCTCTCCTCTTCCTTGGGCTTTGGAGAGCTCTTCCTCCAGCTAGAGTGGGGTT
>JANAVB010014510.1:0-30599 GCA_029216955.1 Iris pallida
GGATTCATTAGCATCAGTACATAGCACACATTTGACATCCGGGATCAGCATCCCAAACCGGATGAGTCTGTCTCTCGTCATCAATCTACCCCGGAGGAGGCGATAAGCACAAAGTTGCATTTTCCGTGCAACTCCCTTGCCCCAAATGAAGTCCACCTCCTCAGCCTGGTCATGGTGGGTCCGAACCAGATCATAGCAGCTACGAAAGCAGAAAAGACCTGCACCTCCCCCCGTACCTGGGCCGGCCCAGCTCCAAGAGTCCTCCGTCTGGCTAGCGTCAATGGGAATAAGGTGAATCTCAGCTGCCAGCTGACCAGTAAAAGGGTATCCCTCTGGCCTCCAAACTCCGTCTCTAATGATCCGACTACAAGTGAGCCCCCTTCTTGCTTCCCTATCCAGTTGTCCTCCCAATATCTCGAGGAGGGATCTGGAACCCAACCAAGGGTCTAGCCAAAGGTCGGTAGTCGTCCCATCCTTCATGCGCCTGCAGATAGCTGTCTGGAGCACCGGTCGACATCTCAGGATGGCCTTAAATGTGACCGAGAAATTGTTGTCTATCCTGCAGGCCCAGAAGTTTGTCCTCCGTAGGTATCTGCTAGCCATCCAGTCCGCCCAGAGCGACCCCCCTTGATGAATTTCCATGCCATCTTCACACAAGCTGCCTTCCGAACCGCATGAAGAGGCCTCAACCCAACTCCACCTTCCTCCCGAGGCCGACATAACTGATCCCATGATATCGCATGAATCCCTCCCCTCCAGATAAAGTTAGCGCAAATAGCCTCCACCTTCCGAATAGTAGCAGTGGGGATCTGGATAGACTGGAGCCAGAACATAGTGATGCCCGCAATGACCGACCGCACCAACTCAATCCGACCCCCGAATGAAAGCCCCGCCGCCTGCCAGCCCTCCACTCTCTTCTGAGCAAAGTCCACCAAGCTATGACAATCCTGCTCTCGGGCATAGTTGACCGTAAGCGGGACCCCCAGGTATTTCACTGGAAGCTCGCCTCTGTCCACACCTAAGGTGAAGGCTCTCTCCTCCTGGAGAGTGCATCGGGAGCTGAAGTAGACTCTGCTCTTCTCCCGGTTTAACTGGAGCCCAGATAACCGTCCGAACTCCTCCATAATGTCAGAGAGCGCTCTCATTCCCCTCATGGAAGGCTGGAGAAGCACCAATAGATCATCAGCATAAATCAAATGAGAAACAGTAGGACTCACCAACCGGAAAAGGGGAACGATCCTCCCGCTATGCACTGCTATATCCATCATACTCGTGAAGTACTCCATCACCAAGGTAAAGAGGTACGGGGAGAGGGGGTCGCCCTGCCTCAACCCCCTGTTGCTACTAAAATAGCCATGCGGCGTGCCCTGAATGAGGACAGAGAAGGTAGGGGAGCAGATGCACTCCCTCACCCTCGCAACCCATCGCTCGTCAAACCCCATGGCAAGCATCAAGTGGCAAAGGAAGTCCCGATTGACCGTGTCATACGCTTTCCGTAGGTCAAGCTTCACACAAGCCTTCATCCCCCCCGGTTTGCTGAACTCCCGCACCATCTCGTGAGCTAGCAAACTGTGCTCCGCTATCGACCGACCCTTGATGAACGCTGCTTGGTTCTGGGACACTAGACCCTGCATAATCCCCTCCATACGCCTGCACATAAGATGAGTGATAATCTTGTAAAGGAAATTACAGCAAGCTATGGGTCTAAAGTCTGCAAGTGATGTCGCTCCTTCCTTCTTAGGAACCAGAGTCAAGAACGTATGATTCATCTCCTTCAGCAGCCGGCCCTCAACAAAGAACTCCTGGACTGCTGCCAGAACATGTACCTTAAGCACACCCCAGTGTCGCTTAAAGAACCCTGCGGAGAAACCATCAGGCCCAGGAGCTTTGTCGGAATGAGCCTTCTTCACAATATCCTCCACCTCCTCCATCCTCACCGGAGCCAAAAGAAGACTGTTCCCATGTCGGGACACCAGTCTCTTCGTAACCAGGGCCGGGAACATGCTGGCGTAGTCCGTCTGCTGGTATAAGGCAGTGTAGAATCTGACGGCCTCCTCCTGGATCTCCATCGGGTCTCCTACAAGCCGTCCCTCAGCATTCAGAAGCCTGGGGATGCTGTTCCGATGCTGACGGGTGCGGATCACATCATAAAAGAATTTGGAGCAACGGTCTCCATCTCTGAGCCAGGTGCATTTAGCCCTCTGAGCCGCACTGATCTCCTCCTGAAGTCTCATGATGCTAACCTCCTCAATCAGGGTCTTCTCCTTAGCTGCCAGATCCCCATTCATAATGTCAGATTGGAGGACAACCTGAGTGACCCGCAGTTCTTCTTCCTTCTCAGCCAGGGTAGTCCGCGGTCTCGTCTTCACCCACCCCCTGATAGCCCTCTTGAGTTGTTTGAGTTTGTGAACCAGGCGGAATTGGGCCGTGCCATCCCGAAAGTGCTGCATCTCTCTCTGAACAACCTCCTCATAACCTGGTGAAAGGTACCAGCTGTTGTTGTACCGGAACGGCCTCGACCGAGGAGCGGGTCGCTCATAGAGGCCCACCCGGATAGGAGAATGATCGCTAGTACCCGCAGCCAGACCTTCCGCCACCGAGTTCGGGAAACACCTGAACCACTCGCTGTTGCCCAAGGCCCGGTCCAGCTGACAAGCAATGCGATTCTGAGTAGCCCTGTTGTGCCAGGTCCAAATATGTCCAGTCCGCTCCAGCCCCCGCATACCTGACATCAGGAGGCACCTCTGGAAGTCATATAAAATCGGATCCGGTACTGGCCGGCCCCCAACCTTCTCTTGACGAAGCAACATAGCATTGAAGTCCCCCATGATGAGTAGGGGAAGATGCATGTTGTCCGCCATGTGACCCAAAAGCACAATATCGCCCCACAGAGCCTCCCGGAGTCTCCGATCGTTGTGCCCATATACAGCACCCAGGATGAATCTGAATCCACCTTTATTCTCAAAAGTAACACCGATGAGTTGCTCAGACTTGTGAATCTGAACCCCCACCCAACTACCTGTGTTCCACCTAACCCAGATCCTTCCCATATCACAAAGATCTAAGTTATGGATGTGATCCCAGGTTGCCGGAGTCCGACGTGAGAGCATTGCGGCCCCTCGAATCTTCGTCTCCAGCAGAATAGCAATATCACATGCCTCTCTCCTTAGCACCCCTCTGATCTCCCTCCATCGACCAATGGAACACCCCCCCTAATGTTCCATGCTAGGACCGACATCTAAATAAAAGATGATGGGTCCCCCTGTAACTCCTCTGGATCAACACTCGAGGGTAGTGTCTCATCCGTCTGCTCAAGAACTGCATCTACCATAGAGGAAGGGGCAAGATGAGCCTGAATCCGGCTAAGAGTAAGTGTCCAGTCGGGATTAGGCTCGGTCTGATCATCCATCTCCCTCATCTGAGAAATATCCTCCAGAGTGGCAGGGGCGTGTCACTTCCTGCTGGTGTAAACCATAAGAGCTGTAGAGGCCTCCGCCCCCCTCTGACTACTCTCCGCCGCACTCATCCCCCTGGTCATCATAGTCCTCCGAGGCTCAGTAGGCCTGAACGGGACCAGCGCACCCTGCATGCTCTCCTGTCTCGATGTCAAACCTGTCTCCAGTCTCCTATCAATCTCCATAACTGTTTCATCCTCCATGTGTCTCTCTGGCTCCGTCTCCTCAGGCGAGTGGCTAGGAGCCGCCTCCCTCTCATGTGCCGCCGTCTGAACCGTCACCGGCCGAGATGTCTCTGCCTGGCCCACCTGTGGCCTGGCGTGCTCCGTCCCCTTATAGTTGCACGCACTGGTAATGTGCCCAAAGCACTCGCAATGCGAACACATGGGTGGGACCCAATCATACTCCACAGCCTGCGTCATAACCTCTCCAGATGGTACCTGATACTCAAGTATGCTCGAAAGTTCCGAGCCTGCCTTGATCTCCATAAAGACTCTGGCGTACATTATTCTGGATCGGAACGTAGTGGCCTCGTCAGCCTTGATCGGCTTCCCCACGAGGCTGGCCAGTCGCATGAGAAGTGGGATGCTCCAATATTGAACAGGGAATTCTGGGAACCGGATCCAGACAGGAATGGCATTCAACACTTCCTTCTCACATCTCAACTCCGGTGTCCATTCTTTCAGAATAATGAGTCTCCCATCAAACGACCATGGCCCTCCCTGCACAATCCTGGTTACATCTTCCGCCAGACCAAACTTGACATAGTAGAATCCATTCTCCCGGGAGAAGAACTCCATGCTGCCCTTGGGTCTCCAGACTCTCTCCGCGTAGCCCCTGATTTGTCCAAAGAACGGCTTATTCCCTAACACATATAGCACTAAGGTGTTCTTCCAGAAATCCGCGACCTTTGCTATCTCCTCTGCGGGGAAGTAAGCCCTGTGTCCTCCACCAACCGTCATCGGGGTAACATATTCCATAGACATCGGACTTTTCGACTCCACTGGGGTGCAGACCTCCTTCCATGACCGAGGCCTCTGCTCTACAGGTGGGGTCCTGGTTGGGGGAGTCGCAGCAACCGGGTCCTGCCTACCAGTATCGACTGCAACACCCTTCCCCTTCTCCGCCGCCGTCGCCTTTGGCCTCCAACCCGGGACAGTTCGCACCATACCACCCCCACGGCGTCGGTGATCTAGATCGCCGTTCAAGGGTCGAGACCCTTGATTTCCCGTCCTCGCCCTTCCCGAAACTTGGGATTGAGCCCCTCTGCGTCCACCAGTCCGCCGTCTCGTCACGGTCTGCCAGCCAGCATCTCCCGAATTATCTCCTCCGGAACCGAACTCGAAGATGGGTGCTTCACCGGAATGGCCGCCACCTACTCCACCCGTCTCCCCCCCCCACAGGTGTGGGAACCCCATCACCGCCGCCCGGACGGGGGCTGCTGCCCCCGATTCCAGCCGTCCCCCCCCCCCCGCCTGGGGGGGTCCCGTCGCCGCGCCCGCTGCTGCCTCTCGACCCCCTCCCCCCCGCCTGGGGGGGTCCCGCCGCCGCGCCCGCCGCCGCCGCCGCCGCCGCCGCCTGGGGGAGCCGCGCCAGTACCTCCCGACCCCCCCCCCCCCGCCTGGGAGAGGCCCGCCGCCGCGCCCGCTGCTGCCTCCTGTCCCCCCCCCCCCCGCCTGGGAGGGTCCCGCCTCCGCCACCGCCTCTGCCACGGCCGCCTCCTCCCCCGCCGCCCAGCCGGCGCGGCCCCCTCCCCGCTAGCGGATCGGGGGGGAGGGGAAGGGGGAAGCACGGCAACCCTAGCCGTCGGGTTCGGGAGCACGCGATCGCTCATTTTTTTATATATATTATATATATATTCTATATATATATATATATATATATATATATATATATATATATATATATATACTGTATTGTATTCAACATATATATACATTTGCATTGATAAAATGTTGCGTCCGGGTAGTATGGTGTTCTACACATTTATTCAACTATCCATATACATACATTCAAGTGTCCAAATTATATACATCCATGGTGTTGTGTCCATATTATGCCCAACATTGTGTCCAAAAATGTATAATCATCCAAGGTGTTGTGTCCATGTTATATATTCATTCTTAATTCATACTACACTCTTATAAAATGGATTTTTGTCATGAATTTCCTAAATTCCAGAATATAAATTAAATCTATATTTGTTCAAGGAAAATTGAAAAATCAATTTGGAGACATTTTCAAGGGAAAAAGGAAAGAGGACTTGCCTTGGGTTGAAGATGACCTAGGTTTCTCCACAAATTTTCTAATTGAACCCAACAATAGTTCAAAAATATATTTTTGTTAGTAAACCCCAACCTAGGTTTAAAATCTGAAAAGGAATTTGAGAAGAAGAAGGGGGTTTACCTAGGTTTTTGGTGTTGGAAGGGAAGGAGGAAGAGATGGGTGGTGCTGGAGGTGGCGGGGGTGGCCGGCGTCGGGCGCGGGTGGCCGGCGGTGGGCTCGGGCGGCGGCAGCGGGTCCGGTCAGAGGCGGCGGGTCCGGGCGGCAGCAGCGGGTCCGAGCGGAGGGCTGCGGTAGCACAGTAGTGGCAGTAGCAGTATAGTAGCAGTGGTAGTAGTGGATGGAGGTGGAGGGAGGAGTGGAAGAAGAAGGAATGGTCGGGTGTGTGTGCTGAGGGGGTGGTGTGTGGAATGAGAAGGGCTTTTATTATAGAAGAGGGGTATTATTTGCTTAAGGAGAGGGGTGAAAGGTGGCAAGAGATGGGATTCTATTCCTTCATGTAAAGACATGTGTCAATGCCACATGTCCTATGGGTTGCCACATGTCCCTTGGAGATGACACCTCATAAGGTTGAGTTGGTGAACAATTTGTGAAATTTACAAAATTTTCCTAGGGTCTCAAATGTAAAGTTTTACATATTTAAATAGAAAATGTTATGATTTTCATTATTATTATTAAATTAGTAAAAAAAATTGTTAGAGTATTACAGAATCAAAATTGAGTAAGAAGTTTCTTCTTTTGGTTAGTTGATGCAGTTGGAGTTTGCTCTTTTAAGTTTCAAGGACAACATTTTATGAGTGGTGTATTATACTATTATCTAATGCACCGATTCGCGCAGTGCATTGGGTTGGTTTGTTGGTTCGATGGCCTGGTTAGACTTGGGTTCATGTAGAGAAATCAGTTAAATATCTATGTGATCGGTGTAATGCATCGTTCCGTATGGAGGCATTGTATTGGCTTCTTGGTTGGAATATATGGTTTGATTTGAACAAGCTGATTAGATTTGAGTTGTGCGAGTTATTGCGAGATTTGAGCGGTGATGCATACTTGATAAATTTGGTCGGATTGAATGATTTATGGAGCGTAGCTCATTTGTATGATTATACCAATTAAGAAGTCGTAAATTACATCAAATCCTCTGTCTGAGACATTGCTCAGTATCTGCTCGATCGAGGTAGATAATTGTTTCTTCATGGTAGATGGTTTTGATTTTTCTCTCCTTTACCTTTACACTTAATAAAATTGATCTTGTATGTCCTAAATTCCAGAATATAAATTAAATCTATATTTGTTCAAGGAAAATTGAAAAATCAATTTGGAGACATTTTCAAGGGAAAAAGGAAAGAGGACTTGCCTTGGGTTGAAGATGACCTAGGTTTCTCCACAAATTTTCTAATTGAACCCAACAATAGTTCAAAAATATATTTTGTTAGTAAACCCCAACCTAGGTTTAAAATCTGAAAAGGAATTTGAGAAGAAGAAGGGGGTTTACCTAGGTTTTTGGTGTTGGAAGGGAAGGAGGAAGAGATGGGTGGTGCTGGAGGTGGCGGGGGTGGCCGGCGTCGGGCGCGGGTGGCCGGCGGTGGGCTCGGGCGGCGGCAGCGGGTCCGGTCAGAGGCGGCGGGTCCGGGCGGCAGCAGCGGGTCCGAGCGGAGGGCTGCGGTAGCACAGTAGTGGCAGTAGCAGTATAGTAGCAGTGGTAGTAGTGGATGGAGGTGGAGGGAGGAGTGGAAGAAGAAGGAATGGTCGGGTGTGTGTGCTGAGGGGGTGGTGTGTGGAATGAGAAGGGCTTTTATTATAGAAGAGGGGTATTATTTGCTTAAGGAGAGGGGTGAAAGGTGGCAAGAGATGGGATTCTATTCCTTCATGTAAAGACATGTGTCAATGCCACATGTCCTATGGGTTGCCACATGTCCCTTGGAGATGACACCTCATAAGGTTGAGTTGGTGAACAATTTGTGAAATTTACAAAATTTTCCTAGGGTCTCAAATGTAAAGTTTTACATATTTAAATAGAAAATGTTATGATTTTCATTATTATTATTAAATTAGTAAAAAAAATTGTTAGAGTATTACAGAATCAAAATTGAGTAAGAAGTTTCTTCTTTTGGTTAGTTGATGCAGTTGGAGTTTGCTCTTTTAAGTTTCAAGGACAACATTTTATGAGTGGTGTATTATACTATTATCTAATGCACCGATTCGCGCAGTGCATTGGGTTGGTTTGTTGGTTCGATGGCCTGGTTAGACTTGGGTTCATGTAGAGAAATCAGTTAAATATCTATGTGATCGGTGTAATGCATCGTTCCGTATGGAGGCATTGTATTGGCTTCTTGGTTGGAATATATGGTTTGATTTGAACAAGCTGATTAGATTTGAGTTGTGCGAGTTATTGCGAGATTTGAGCGGTGATGCATACTTGATAAATTTGGTCGGATTGAATGATTTATGGAGCGTAGCTCATTTGTATGATTATACCAATTAAGAAGTCGTAAATTACATCAAATCCTCTGTCTGAGACATTGCTCAGTATCTGCTCGATCGAGGTAGATAATTGTTTCTTCATGGTAGATGGTTTTGATTTTTCTCTCCTTTACCTTTACACTTAATAAAATTGATCTTGTATGTCTTTATTACTATGTTACATGAGTTTGTTGCATGCTAATGAAAAGAACCAAGATAAGATAGATTCATAGAATTTGTTGTTAGCTTGATGTATAGATGCATATCGCATGGACCATCGTACTATTATTTATGTTGTAATGTGGAATATAGTGTTGTTATGTATCCGGTTGGATATCGCATTATTTATGTAGAGAAATGGAAAGGTATGGATGTGTGGCATGGTGCAACGGAGTGGTGAGGATATGTGGTACTACGGGAACTGTTGGATTGTAGTATGGTGTCATGGTATGTTTGGGACCAATGGAACACCAATCGGAACATCAAATGGTAGTATTGATATCGCAAGTATGATATGGTGTACGAGTAGATATTTGTATAGCTTTATTTCAGTTTTTGTATCATGCATATGTTTTATAGTTTAATTGTTCATGCATATTGTATGGTCATGGACAACTTTGCACAAGATTTGTCTTTCCTCGAACGATTGCTGAGACACCGGAGCTGATTCGGCCTAGGAGAAAATTACGTGGAACGTCCTTCAAGCACGGGATATTACGGGACCTTTAGTCGGACTGGCTACCTAGACTGGAAAAGCGCGTCGTAATACAGATATTTTGGGACCTTCAATAGGGCTCACTACCTGCACACGAAAGAAGAAAATAGTCCAAGATGGATTCTGGTGCCAATGACCGTCATATAGTTAAGCTTCATGCTAATGTTATCTGCTTGCAAGCCTAGTTAACTTGATGTAGGGACGAGTTCACGACACATTTATATGTACTTTGTGAAGCATATTGGGTAAGATCAACTTTGTTAAGTGACAATTTTATGTTTATAGGCACATGCATATTGTGAATTGTTAACTGATCCTAAGACAAGATTAGAAAAATCAAATAATATTTGTTTGCACTCAAGTAAACAACGTATTGGTTATAGGTGAGTTTGGTTAAGGTCACTCACCAGTGCATTCCCCAATGTACTAATATCCTAACTCCATAGGTGCAGGGAACTGCTTAGACGTGTTGAAGTGTTAGAGTTGGGTTGGCAACTTGAAGCTGTGCAGAGGAAGATGTTTTTTTTTTGTTTATAAAGGACATAATGTATGAAACATTATTGATTATATGTGTTTCATGAGTTGTAATCTTTGTGGCATCTTTTATTGTATTGAGATCTCGTGTTGTAATCGAGTTGGTCGATTTGGCCTAGTGCGGTTGTAATTTCGCTACAGATTATAAATAAAGAGAATCAGTTTCATATATCTTGTATCAATCAACTTTTCTGTTTATTTCTGCTGCAATGACATGTCTTGAGATGTTTTAACCATCGTGTTTGGTGCGTGCATTGTAAAAGTACAATTTATACTTGTATAACATCACGTCCAGTTACGACTTTCTATTCTGCAAGATCAGAACGTGACACTGCACAGATTAGAAGAACATAAATGTAAAGTGTCCCTTCAGCTCCCTTCAACTTTATAGGTACACACACAAACACATTATATGCATCTTCAAAATTTATTAAGGGAGCTGAAGTATTATTTTAGCCGAGTCCGCATGTCCTTCAATTATCAGTTTGAAGGGCCCGACTCTTGGATATGTACCGTATCCGAGTCCAGGTAGCATAGATGTCGACTGTGAGAAACCATTCTTTTTCCTATCCAACATTTAAAATGGAACTCTTCAATCATCTCCATATACAACAAATCCGACACACAAGTTGAGATAAAAGTTCAACTGAACAGTTAAATCTAAACTTCTATAAGGAAAATGATAGTATACTTAATCTCCCTTAAAAATAGATGTATAGTTGCAAATGCAATTGAATTTATGAAAAAAAAATGAGAAAAAAGCTGTTAGCCCTTTTTTTATGGAAGAAACCATTTTCTTCCATTCACACCTATAAAGGACATCTCCATAACATTATTTCTATCTTATTGCCTCAGTCCCTTATTGATTCAGCCAACCCCTAGTAGTAGCAAGCCTTTTAACTAAATCCTACCCACTCCCTATAAGTACATCTTCCGGTGACCACCATACATGTCTCAATTATCCCAAACCAGTCCCCTCTTTATCTTCAATTACTGCCACCTAACTTCCTTAAGGCTCAATTATCATATAGCATATCCTAGTAAATTACATATTAATCAATTCTCATCTTCCAAGGTCATAACCTGATTAAAATCATCTTAAACCAAATAGTGAAAGGCAAAAACATGCAGTTCGAATAAAGAGCATTTGGGCACGTAAATTGCATATGCTGAAGATGCTCCCGCAAGAATTAAAACTACAGAACACCAAATGAGCAATGAGCAGAGATGACCAAACCTGTGCAGGAACGACAACAGCTAAAACTAAAGGAATATTCTTAGGATCAAAAAATATCTGAATTCGACTTGTGACTGATCCAGCAAGCACATTCGCAAAAAAAAATGTTCCATATGGTAAACCCGAGCATTTTACTGCAAGCACTTTTCTCAACCGCACTGTTCGCAATAAATCCTTGCATGCTAGAAAAAAGCTTCATGATAGGGGGGACAACAGATAAAAGCTGTTGAAGAATCAAACTGGGAAGATATCCTGTGATCACTTGGCTCACGACAGCTCTGTATTGCAATAATTTAAACTGATTATTAACTAAAGAGCTCATATTTTCTGAGAAATCACATATAGTAATTAGAATGAAGAATGATTTGTCATTGCACAAATGAAACAATGATTTCTTATTTCACAAATGAAATGGTCATTAAGGTGTCTGGAAATTTCAAAGTCATGCCTTAGAAGTTTGTGGTGCCGAGAAAAGAGACTCATTTTCAAATAACATTTAAAGTTCTAGCTTCTATCAAAAAGCACCTACAGTTGCATATCAAGGGGATATCTCAACATCAACATCTAGTTCATCTGCGACAAGTATTGAGTGTGATGTTGGCATGTTCAAAGTATCACTTTATCTAGATACAATTTCAAACAGCCTCAATTTTTTTCCAGATAGGGAACTTCTAAAAACTTCGGTGCATAATATATCTATTTGAATTTGAAATAAGGACGCATAAAGTAAACCCATCATGCAACTGTAATGGAAAAGCACAGTAAAAAAATAATCTTAATTTAGCATATCTCAAGGAGATTGCACCACCAAAGGGGCGGTCCAGTGGTACCACTGGTAAGGGAAGGGAAGGGACGAGTGAACGTGGATTCGTATTGCAGCCTGGGAAAAATAAACATGGGAAGGGATCCTGGTGCTAGTAGTCCAGGACAGAGATGGTCATTAATAACTGGCCTTATCACAAACAAATTGTTCAATATCAACTTTCCAATATGCTTTATCTCAAATTTAACATTATAACTGAATTTTAGTGTTTCGAAGGCAGGGTACTAAATCAATTCAAAGCTAACTGAAAAAAAAAAAAATCAATATGGATGAATAGGACTTCAAACTGGATTAAACATTCATGAATCAGCCCAAGTACTGAAGCTCAAAATTTCCTGTGACAAAGCTGTACATCAGTAATCTACCTCAAACATGAGGGTGGCAAGAATCACCGTGGAAGCTACCCCACAAGGGGACGAGAATGGATGAGAGATATCATCCTTGCTATTCACATTTTAGATGTTACATGAGGCATCTTCGCAAGGAACAAGTTGGATCTGGACAACTGGCCTTCACAAGGATGCGAAATCTAAATACTTTATCTGCACCTTGTATCCTTAGACTTAGAGATTTTGACCTAAACTTATTTCTTTCGAGAATTATGTTTCACTTGTCCTGTTTTATTATCATCATACTAACGAAACACACAGCGACTATCTGTTTTTATTCTTTAGAAAATGGAAACAATAACAGTCTTGGTTCACAATTAATGTAGTGTACCAATTCCATCACCTTAGCCAGTGATATATGGTATACAATGATGATTTGGCCGCTCTAGTTAAGAACTCTATGACCCAAGTCCCTTCCAAATGGTGTTTGCATTGTCAATTTAGACCTGGCTCTTTCTTGCTGCCATTTTAAGGAAACAGAAAACAGTGCTGCTTTTGTTTCTCAGTGTTTAAAAATAGTTCAGCTGTCTTAGGATCCATACTAACTATATTTGTACTTTGTAGTACTAAATATATGGTGTTTTCAGGAGTAGGAGATTTCTAGGATTATGTGTCACTACTAATGAACAAAATTTGGGATAGAGGCTATGTTGTTGTTGTACTGATAAACCAAATTTCAGTTCAGCTGAGAGGCTGAGAAATCTTTTCTTTCATCTGTTTTTATACCTTTGGGTCCCTAATCTTGATGGGTTTCTTTGCTCGTCTTTCTTGGCATGCTTTCTAACCTAATGCATACTTAAATTCATTGGACAGTCTCTATTATAGATCTCCATCTCCAACCACAACAGGAATAAATAATTAATTTAGCGAACACTGTCTACCATGTCTCACACACCAGTTTCAACTTTCAGCAAAAGAACAATGCTGATTGTTTGCTATTTTGGGTCCATTTCTAGATACCTTAGTAGTCTTCATGTTCCCTTACAATGAGTAGACCTCCCTGCCGATTAAGTGTTGAAATTTGTGGAAAGTCCTGGTTTCAGCTTAGTATCACATCCATTTGCTTGGAACCGCATCTTTTGTCGTTTTGTTGAATCGGTTCTCTAGACCAGTTTTAAGAATGTCTATGAATTGCATGTTTGACCTGCTTAATGGTGTGGCAGAATTCAGATATGAATGTCCAGGTTTAATTAGATAGATACAGAAGCTCTTGCTTCCCCGTTGGAGAAACAGAAGAATAAAAGTAAAAAACATAACTAAGAAAGTTTCAAGAAATCATACACCTGATCAACAACAGAATATTTATTGGCTGAAAAATACACGATGAATATTGATTGACATATAGTTGAATAAATCGGACACGAAAGAACCATTAGACAGTGAGAAGTTGCATGCCAGACCACATGTAATTGAACAGATCAGATGCCAATGAAAATAAGTGGGACATGAGCTATTGAACAAATATGATGCCCAAGAAAATCAATAACTACAAGTAATGCCTGACCAGAAAAATATCTCAGAAATTTTATTCCATTGTGTTTGCTATCCACAATGATGACTGTTATAGTTTATTATAGGACCTATCTCCATTCTCCAAACTTTTTTTAGTAATGAACTTCAAATGACAAGCATCAAGTTTACGAGACTAAAAAACAGTACGATTTCAATAATAAAACCCATTAACTTCAACTACTTACATTGTAAGTATGCTTTTAAGGAAAGGGAAGAATGCCTCCAACTGTTCCAAGTTTGTAAGCCCTTGAACAAATGCAACAAGGAGGAGGAAGACAATTATAAGAGCAACAGATGCTACAAAGACCACCAGCTTGGAAATCCATCTCTTCATGAATGAAGTTGAAAAGAAAGGCCAATATACATCATGCGGGTCAGGAGCTTGCTCTGTTACCCACAGCGTAGGATTGATGGATTGTTGAATGTGAGCAACTGTTGCAGCACCATAACGTGATTTGAAGCTGACAAAGGCAGCAGGAACTTCCTAAGACATTGAGAAATGAAAATATCAGAACCACCAAATGTCAGTTGAGGCTTCAGTTTGGCTCCCTATAGTTTTCAGATTCAGTAAATGTTATTTATGATATTAAAAGTTTAACAAAGTATGATTAGAGATTAGAGAGATCCAATATTACTTTCCATTTCATGTAAATTGATGTGATTGTGGTTATACCAACAATATTTTAACAATAGTAAGGGTATTTGTTTTGTATTAAGTATACTTCTGCACTTGCATTTAAAGTTCAACTTTAGTAATGTTCACCTAAATAAAACTGGAACAATGTGTAATCAATCAGACATCCTAAATGTAACTAATGTTTTTAGATCCACCTCGTCCCTGAATGTCAATGACGGAAAATTATATATCTACTCCGAAGATAGTAGCCTGACCATCAATAGATTTGTTGTAGCCTTGTAGTTGTAGAGGACAGTTAGCTGCTGCGAGATCGACCATCAAGATCATGCCAGCACCCAGATTCTCCTTGAGGTAGTTGGGAGAGAGAGAGGGAGACAGTTTGGAATAGAAAAGAGACGAGGAATGGGGCAGACCCGTAGAGAGTTGCGGTGCTTAGGGTAGGGTTTTTATGAGGAAAGATGTAACTCCACCTTCCTGAAAAAATGAAAAATTAAATCTTTATATATTTTCTTATTAATAAACAAATTATAAATTGTTATTTGTTTTAATATGGAACAAAAGAATTTCTTTCATGAGTTTTATTTCTAATTTAAGGCCCAGCCCATTGGAGCCTGACCCATCCCTAGGTTAAGGTAACCATCATCTCCTTCTTTTCAACATTCGAATTTCTGTTTTGAATCTGACGAGAAGGTTGTTACGACCATGTGCAAGCCACGATCCCAAACTTTCTTCCCGCCAATTCTTCTCCTTCTTCCCAAGTTTTGGTCCTCTCCACCTCTATTTAACCAGGGTTTCCCATAGTTGATTCATCTCAGAAAACCATTTCTGGAAAAAATCGAGTTCCTCTGTTCTTCCTTCTTCCTGGCGGAGCTGCAAGTGCCATGGCGATCTTCCTCCTAGCTCGGCGAGCGGTTCAGGCAACCACCATTTGATAAGGATAGCTGGAAGAATTTCCTCCTGGTTGATTCATCAATCGGAACCATCGATTAAGGTTAGTTTGCTATAACTCCTGGATTCGTTTGATTTCCTAAATTGAGGATTGATCCCCATTCGAATCAATGGTTTGATCCAAAACCTTCTCTTCTAAATGATCAGATCTGGAAGTTAGGTCAGAGTGATCCGATCTATTTTGCCACCATCGAGCCTCAGTCTAGATAGATCTAATGGAATGTCTGGATCCCTGCTAATTTTCGTTAAACTTTTCCTGTGCACCAACCAGTGGTGAAGGAAGGTGAGCCGAGTTCATCCAATCCTCCTTGATACTCTGTTCTTCTGGTTTAAATCTCATTCTTGTTTTGATCTGAGATTCAATCGATGCTTAAGAAATTATTTCAGTTTCTCAGGAAGTTTGTAGAATTATTGGATTTGTTTGCTGGCTTCGACTTGTAGAGTTCGATCTGATAATTGTTGATTTGGTAAGTGGATCTTAAAAATCTAGATCTAATCGAAAGCTTTATTACATCTTGAGTAATGTTTGGTCCATTGGACTTTGATTTTTCTTAACAACAGCTGGGAATATTGAGAGCTTGTGTCAAATTCCTGGTTCGAACTTCTCAGTGATTCAAATCTCAGGTAACCATTATTACTGCTATATATTTATTTGGAATATTGGGTTCATGGATGTATCAGAACACTGATACTGAGATTCAGTTCTATTGTGATGTGGCTATGTGGATTTGAACCTTATGAGAAGTTGAGTTATATATTACAATTCTTATTTTGGACATTGAACCTTGCCTCCTATTTCCTGTTATTATTGTGTATCAACTACTGGTTGATTCCTGAATATCAGGACTGGGTTGTACTGATGAGAAATCAGAGTAAGGGGAATGTCGAGTTATTAGGTCTATGTTACATCCGATCAATGCAACTAATGATAACTGTAAGAGGGGTGGCCATCTATCAGGTTACTCTTATCTTGCAGTTAACTGATTTTAAGGGTTAACTGGGGATAAGCACCATCTGTACATTTCAGTGTTATATCAATCTTGGCACAGGATTGGGTGTAATACATTGGTGTTCTATAGATTGGGGAGTAGTACACTACATCAGTTTTCAATTGTAGATACTATGTATCTTGTCAGCTTCTCCTATGGGATTGACAGTTCATTATAGACTGATTTACTTTCAGTCTTGACACAAGACTGAACTGGGGAACTTGTGTAATCTCAATGATTGGGTGGTGATTTTCTGTTGGGACAATCATCCAGTCGAGTCATTTCCTTGCACTATTGGACTAAGAGGGGTATCACTGCTCTTATGTTTTCCCTTTTTCTGGAATCCTATTCAGGATGGTTTGAACACAGAAGTGTACAGGAGTATGTACTGGGTTCTGTGATATGATGAGAGGAGAACCTGGGAACTAATCCAAGTTTCTCCAGTCCATTTTCTTGCACTATTATTTGACTGAACCTGGGAATTTAACTGCTGGCATTGGAAATTGTGAGGATTGATGTGATGAGAGGAACATGGGAACACTAGATTAGGTATCAGTCCTATGTACTGGGTTAGATACTAGTCCTGGCAAGACTGACCATATTAGGAGACTTGGGGTTTCAGGAATCATAAACCTGAGAGTATGTTCAGGAGACTTTAGCTCAGGAATTCTGAGATTGAAGTCTCAGGAATCAGAGACATTAGCTCAGGAATTCTGAGATTGAAGTCTCAGGAATCAGAGACTTTAGCTCAGGAATTCTGAGATTGAAGTCTCAGGAAATCAGAGATTTTAGCTCAGGAAATCTGAGACATTAAAGCCCAGTTGTTTCAGGACAATCTGAGATGATATTCTCAGGATTGCACTTCAAATGAACTTCAGGATTTGGGAATGACATTTCCTTAGTTAGTTCAGAGTTCTTCTTAACTCTTGACAGGAAATTGTGATCACTTGTAAGTCCTTTGGTTCATTGGGGTCCTTTATGAGTTATAGATTCCTGGAACCAATGCAAGTTTAGTGAAACCTTAGATTCCTGAAACAAATTCACATATTGTTATTTGAGGAACCAGACCATATATCAAGTTCTTGTTTTATAACAGGATCCTAACAGGATATTGGATTCCAAACAAGTTCAATTCTAGGAATTTTCATTCATTAAGGTAAAGGTTTAATTGCTCTACTTGTACTTAAGTTATGAAGGTCTTGACTAAATTTAAGAGACACCCTATCATTGTTAGTTTTCCTTTTTGAACACTTGTACTATAGCAAAGTCATGTAGTAACTGTTTAAGTATATGTACTTATGATTTAGGGTTCTTGCTAAGTTTAGTTAATTATATTGATACTCTATAGGAAACCATAGAACTAAGGTTCAGTTTAGGAATTACTTGTGATTAGAATCTTTTGATAAACCAATTAGAATTAGCAGTTTATTAACCAACTTGTACACATCATTATTACATTACAGGAGGATATCTAGCTCTTTTGCCTACTTGTACTTTTCTGGAGCAAGGCAAGTACACTCTACGGTTTTGTGCTTTTCATTATATTCCTGTGCTTCCTTGATTGACACGTTGCAACACGTCATGTACTTTCTGGTGCTCATGTTCTCTTGTTCTTATTACTTGTATCTGGGGTGGGGAAATATACTATCTATGTGACCAATCCCAAGAAACAACTCAGGTGTGTTTAGCTTAGACCCCGCATCGTGCACGCGGGTCCTAAGCCGCCCATTCATGTGCTTTCATGTGCTTACCCTAGCCGGTCACATATTTAGTTATATTTCAAATATAGTACACACATGTTCAGGAGATATACCTTGTACTTTTCTGTGATTCCATGATATCATGTTCTTTCAGGTGCTTACATATCATGTTCTTACATTCATGTTCTTTCATGTACTTTACACTGTTTCTTTCATGTACTTATTCACCTGTTCTTTCCTGTATTTTCCATGTTTCCTCGTACTTTCATATCATGATGTCTTGTTCATTACCTAGAATTGTACTTGCTCCGCTCCTGAATAGGATATGTTGCAGGTGAGATGGAGGCCTTGTGTGACACCTACTATGGTCAGGATTGCTTTCCCTGCTGAGCCAGCTGGAGCTGCTTGTGACTTAGAGGCTGCAGAAGCCTAGTGCTTCTTTAGTATTTCCTATTATCTTTCCATGTATTGAGACTAGCAGACTCTTTCATTAGTTTGAATGTAATAATTCAGATATTGTACTTTACTCTGGTTGGGACACATTTATATAGATGCTGTGATTTCATTTCATGTTCATATTTATCTGGTTAGTTTCCCTAGATTGGTACAACTTACTTTGTTGTGTCTAACAACAAAGGCTGGGCGTGTCCGACTCGATCCGGTTATTCGGGAGCGGGTCGTGACATGTTTTTAGTGGTGGCCCATGTAGGTCTATCCTAATGGTACCTAGGTCTTAGCGTACTATTGGGGACTTGATTTACACTAGGGAAACTTGATCACAGCATAGGAAAATCGGAAAATAAGGGTATATCAGGTTTATCATGATTATCAGGTGCTTTTTATTATAAAAACATTGTTTGCTAGGTTTTAGGGTTTGTCATTCAACAAGTTTTTTTTTATGCAGATGGTCACTACGAGGAAGACCACAGATCAGCCTGGAGTTGCAGGCAGTTCTGGAGTTGCAGGCGGTTCTGGAGTTGCAGGCGGCACGGAGCAGCCCGCACTCGACGTTCCGGCAGATCAGCTTCCGTCAGCACCTCCTATTTTTCCGTTGCTGCCTCCGACGATGACCTTTGACGGCACCCAGGTGATGGAGATGTTTCAGCGTTTTCTGGATGTCCAGAACCATCAGGCAGCGCAGTTCAGAGCGACTGTCGTCGACGCGCTGAAGACCAGAGAGCCGACAGCACCAGCTCCAGCACCAGTAACACCTCCAGCACCGCGAGGACCGAGACCAGGGACAGCCAAGGAGTACCAGAATCTTTGCCCGATGGACTTCTGGGGCGACGAGGGGATCATCTATGCAGATGAATTGCTGGAAAATGCAGAGAGGACCTTGACCATGGCGAACATTCCAGAGGACCAGAAGGTGTCAGTGGCTAGCATGCGACTCTTCGATTTGGCCAGAGCTTGGTACCGGGAGGTCCCCCAGTTGACGGAGCCCCGAGTGTCTTGGACAGTTTTCAAAACACTGTTCAAGGAGAAATTCTTTCAAGAGGTGGAGCGTGATGAGTTGATAATGCAGTTCGAGGTGCTGCAGCAGGGGACGATGACGGTTGCGCAGTACACTTCGGAGTTTACCAGACTCAGCAGGTTCGCTGAGAACCTGATTAGAGAGCCAGAGGACAGAGCAATGGAGATTCAAGAAGGTCTTACTAAGAGCTGCGACATGCGGTGGCGATCAGTCAGGCGACGACGTATGCGAGCATTCAGAAGATTGCTCCATGCTGTGGAAAAGGAAGCGGACCCCAAGGCTGAAGAGGGACCGGGACGTGGGCAGCAGCAGTCTCCTCCAGGCACCAGCAAGAGGTACAGACTCACATCCAGGCGAGGCCGCACCAGCAGCAAGCATCACCGTCAGGCCAGAGCTCCTGCACATCAGCATCAGACAGCATCTGGCGACCAGTTGTGCTTTTTGTCATCGTCCTGGACATCATATCGACGAGTGCCGCAGAGTTGGGACTTTGCCTCTTCTGCGGATCCGATGCACATCAGATGAGGGACTGCGCTCAGGCTACAGCCAGACTAGCAGGAGGACCCCGAGAGCTGGAGGACCACCGCTGCACCACCCAGAGCATTGCCTGCTGCACCACAGAGAGGAGCTCTACCACCCCAGCAGAGGTTTGCACAGCACCAGCAGCAGCAAGAGGAGAGCACAGCAGGGACTTGCTTACGTCATGGCTGCAGTTTGAGGATGACGAGGGCAGTGCCAGATGTGATTACAGGTTCTATATTTTTACATTCTTTCCCGCCATTGCATTGTTTGATTCTGGAGCCACACATAGCTTTGTATCATATGAGTTTTCTGCATAGACACAACGGCTTCACACCCAGTCCACTAGGCGGAACTTCAGATCATGACAGGAGGAGGTTAGTGCCAGTAAGTGAGATGGGAATGCCCTATCTATTGCTGGGAGGGAGATTCGAGCTCGACTTCTAGTTGATGCCATTGCCCGGATTCGACGTAGTCCTCGGCATCGACTAGATAAGCGAGCAGTTTGCCGTAATAGACTGCCATGAAGGGAAGGTGATCTTCAGTCCGCCAGGAGTTCCACCGTTCGAGTTTAGCAGACGAGTTGCAGAGAGGCCAGAGGAGTCTACTTCGGAGCTGTTTCAGAAGACCAGGAGTTTTCCGCAATCCACTTATCGCAGAGTTTCTCGACGTCTTCCCGAGGATCTGCCAGGATTGCCGCCAGATCGAGAATGTGGAGTTCAGCATCGACCTATTGCCCGGATCACGCCGAAGTCACAGCATTGTTACAAGATCAACCCGAAGGAAGCTGCAGAGTTGAAGGCGCAGATTTGATGAGCTTAAGGGCAAGGGATGTATTCGGTCCAGTGCTTCACCCCTGGGGAGCACCGTACTTTTCGTGCCCAAGAAGGATGGGACGGTGAGAATGTGCATTGACTACCGTGCACTCAACATATCACCATCAAGAATAGATACCCTTTGCCACGGATTGATGAGCTGTTTGACCAGCTTAGTGGAACGAAGGTCTTTTCTAAGATTGATCTTCGGTCGGGGTACCACCAGATGAAAGTTCGGGAGCAGGATATTCCGAAGACAGCCTTCAACACCTGATACGGCCAGTATGAGTTTCTGGTAATGCCGTTCGACTCACCAATGCCCCCGCAGTGTTTATGACCTGATGAATAAGGTTTTCCACAAGTATTTGGATTTGTCGTAGTCTTTATTGACGACATTCTGATCTATTCAAAGACGGAGGAGGAGCATATAGAGCACCTGCGGATTGTTTTGGAGATTCTGCGGAAGGAGAAGCTGTACGAGAACTCTCGAAATGTGAGTTTTTCTTGGACAAAGTGGAGTTTCTAGGGCATATGGTGACTGGAGAAGGGATTTCTTTCTGTGGATCCCAAGAAGATTGAGGCAGTAGAAGCATGGGCACCTCCCAAGTCAGTAGCAGAGATTCGTAGTTTCCTGGGACTAGCAGAATACTACAGGAAGTTCGTGAAAGACTTCGCCAGAATAGCAGAGCCTATGACGAAGCTTACGCGGAAAGGACGAGGAGTCATCTGGAGCAACGCCTGCAGACAACATTCGAAGAATGAAGAGAAGACTCACGACGGCACCAGTTCTAGCTTTGCCATCGGGATCAGGAGGATTCGTCATATACAGCGATGCTTCAGGGAAAGGCTTGGGATGTGTGCTTGGAGCAGAACAAGAAGGTTAAGCGTATGCGTCTAGACAGTTGAGGCCCCATGAGAAGAATTATCCATACACATGACTTGGAGCTTGCAGCAGTCATATTTGCCTTAAAAACTGTGGAAGCATAACCTGTATGGAGAGAGAGTAGACATCTTCACGGACCACAAAAAGCCTGAAGTATGTCTTTATCAGAAGGAGCTGAATCATGAACAGCGCTATATGAGCAGCGAAGATAAAACTCATGAAGGATTTCGACATCAGTCTGCAGTATCATCCTGGGAAGGCGAATGTGGTTGCAGATGCTCTCAGTCGATATCCTATTGCTATGTATCTCACCATGGACCGACATCTCTTAGAGGATCTCGAGAGCCTTGGGATTGAGGTTGTTCTGCCAGGATATGGAGGACAGATGATGCACATGCAGATACAGTCGGGGTTGTTAGAGAAGATTAAGGAGGCCCAGATTCTTGATGTAGAACTCCAATGTCTTAGAGCTCAGACGGAGGCAGGATGCTCGACGATTTCACCATTGCGGAGGACGGATCCTTGAGGCACGGGAGCCAGCTGTGTGTACCCAAGAACTTGCGAGAGGAGGTGATGTAGGAGGCCCACCGGTCGCAGTATTCGATACATCTTGGTTCCACCAAGATGTACAAGGATCTGCGGGAGTATTTGGTGGTATGGGATGAAGAGAGAGGTTGCCATATTGTTTCCAGATGCCTTGTGTGCCAGCAAGTCAAGGCAGAGCGCCAGAGACCAGCAGGATTACTCCAGCCTTTACCTATTCCGGAATGGAAGTGGGAGCACATTACCATGGACTTCGTCTTTGGATTGCTGCGTACTCCCAGTGGCAAGGACGCTATTTGGGTGATCGTGGACAGATTGACGAAGTCTGCCCATTTCATTCCGTTCAAGGTTGGGCTGTCGACCGAGAAGCTTGCAGACCTCTACATGCGTCAGATCGTGCGGATTCACGGGGTGGGTGCGGTGAGCATCGTTTCAGACAGAGACAGCCGATTCACATCGCACTTCTGGAGGAGTCTACAGCAGAGCTTGGGATCACAGTTGAAGTTCAGCACAGCCTATCATCCACAGACGGACGGACAGTCTGAGAGGACCATTCAGACGCTGGAGGACATGCTGCGGGTTTGTGCACTCGACTTCGGCGGTTCGTGGGAGGACCATTTGCATCTAGTGGAGTTTGCCTATAACAACAGTTATCAGGCTAGCATCGAGATGACTCCGTTCGAGGCGCTGTATGGGCGGAGATGTCGCACGCCGTTATCTTGGGACGACGTTGGCGAGAGAGCTTTGCTTGGACCAGAGATGGTGGTAGACTCGGCTGAGAAAGTCAGACTGATCCGGGAGCGTATCAGAGTTGCACAGGATCGGCAGAAGCACTGGGCGGACAGCAGCAGACGGACACTTGAGTTCGAGGTTGGAGACAGAGTATTCCTGAATATCTCACTGACCAGAGGCATCATTCGGTTCGGCAGAGGCGGGAAGCTCAGTCCGAGGTACATCGGGCCTTTTGATGTGACAGCACGGACTGGCGAGGTGGCGTATCGGCTAGCGCTTCCAGTTAGCTTGGAGGGAGTTCACAACGTCTTCCACGTGTCTCAGCTCCGACGCTATATTCCAGACCCGAGCCACGTAGTGGATCACTCAGAGTTAGAGGTGGGTCCGAGTTTGACCTACGAGAGAGCAGCCAGTAGAGATCCTGGACCGGAGGGAGAAGCGACTGCGGAACCAGACCATTTCTCTTGTCCGCGTCATGTGGAGACACCACTCTCCGGGAGAGTCCACATGAGAGCGCAAGGATGAGATGCGAGAGCGCTACCCTACATTGTTTACCTGATTGTATTCTTGTATGTTGAATTTCCAAATTTCAATAAATAATTTGAAGTGTTTCATAAATTCATTTTGAACTATATCTGAATTTCGAGGACGAAATTTTCAAGGGGGAGAGATTTGTAACTCCACCTTCCTGAAAAATTGAAAAATTAAATCTTTATATATTTTCTTATTAATAAACAAATTATAAATTGTTATTTGTTTTAATATGGAACAAAAGAATTTCTTTCATGAGTTTTATTTCTAATTTAAGGCCCAGCCCATTGGAGCCTGACCCATCCCTAGGTTAAGGTAACCATCATCTCCTTCTTTTCAACATTCGAATTTCTGTTTTGAATCTGACGAGAAGGTTGTTACGACCATGTGCAAGCCACGATCCCAAACTTTCTTCCCGCCAATTCTTCTCCTTCTTCCCAAGTTTTGGTCCTTCCACCTCTATTTAACCAGGGTTTCCCATAGTTGATTCATCTCAGAAAACCATTTCTGGAAAAAATCGAGTTCCCTGTTCTTCCTTCTTCCTGGCGGAGCTGCAAGTGCCATGGCGATCTTCCTCCTAGCTCGGCGAGCGGTTCAGGCAACCACCATTTGATAAGGATAGCTGGAAGAATTTCCTCCTGGTTGATTCATCAATCGGAACCATCGATTAAGGTTAGTTTGCTATAACTCCTGGATTCGTTTGATTTCCTAAATTGAGGATTGATCCCCATTCGAATCAATGGTTTGATCCAAAACCTTCTCTTCTAAATGATCAGATCTGGAAGTTAGGTCAGAGTGATCCGATCTATTTTGCCACCATCGAGCCTCAGTCTAGATAGATCTAATGGAATGTCTGGATCCCTGCTAATTTTCGTTAAACTTTTCCTGTGCACCAACCAGTGGTGAAGGAAGGTGAGCCGAGTTCATCCAATCCTCCTTGATACTCTGTTCTTCTGGTTTAAATCTCATTCTTGTTTTGATCTGAGATTCAATCGATGCTTAAGAAATTATTTCAGTTTTCTCAGGAAGTTTGTAGAATTATTGGATTTGTTTGCTGGCTTCGACTTGTAGAGTTCGATCTGATAATTGTTGATTTGGTAAGTGGATCTTAAAAATCTAGATCTAATCGAAAGCTTTATTACATCTTGAGTAATGTTTGGTCCATTGGACTTTGATTTTTCTTAACAACAGCTGGGAATATTGAGAGCTTGTGTCAAATTCCTGGTTCGAACTTCTCAGTGATTCAAATCTCAGGTAACCATTATTACTGCTATTATTTGGAATATTGGGTTCATGGATGTATCAGAACACTGATACTGAGATTCAGTTCTATTGTGATGTGGCTATGTGGATTTGAACCTTATGAGAAGTTGAGTTATATATTACAATTCTTATTTTGGACATTGAACCTTGCCTCCTATTTCCTGTTATTATTGTGTATCAACTACTGGTTGATTCCTGAATATCAGGACTGGGTTGTACTGATGAGAAATCAGAGTAAGGGGAATGTCGAGTTATTAGGTCTATGTTACATCCGATCAATGCAACTAATGATAACTGTAAGAGGGGTGGCCATCTATCAGGTTACTCTTATCTTGCAGTTAACTGATTTTAAGGGTTAACTGGGGATAAGCACCATCTGTACATTTCAGTGTTATATCAATCTTGGCACAGGATTGGGTGTAATACATTGGTGTTCTATAGATTGGGGAGTAGTACACTACATCAGTTTTCAATTGTAGATACTATGTATCTTGTCAGCTTCTCCTATGGGATTGACAGTTCATTATAGACTGATTTACTTTCAGTCTTGACACAAGACTGAACTGGGGAACTTGTGTAATCTCAATGATTGGGTGGTGATTTTCTGTTGGGACAATCATCCAGTCGAGTCATTTCCTTGCACTATTGGACTAAGAGGGGTATCACTGCTCTTATGTTTTCCCTTTTTCTGGAATCCTATTCAGGATGGTTTGAACACAGAAGTGTACAGGAGTATGTACTGGGTTCTGTGATATGATGAGAGGAGAACCTGGGAACTAATCCAAGTTTCTCCAGTCCATTTTCTTGCACTATTATTTGACTGAACCTGGGAATTTAACTGCTGGCATTGGAAATTGTGAGGATTGATGTGATGAGAGGAACATGGGAACACTAGATTAGGTATCAGTCCTATGTACTGGGTTAGATACTAGTCCTGGCAAGACTGACCAATATTAGGAGACTTGGGGTTTCAGGAATCATAAACCTGAGAGTATGTTCAGGAGACTTTAGCTCAGGAATTCTGAGATTGAAGTCTCAGGAATCAGAGACATTAGCTCAGGAATTCTGAGATTGAAGTCTCAGGAATCAGAGACTTTAGCTCAGGAATTCTGAGATTGAAGTCTCAGGAAATCAGAGATTTTAGCTCAGGAAATCTGAGACATTAAAGCCCAGTTGTTTCAGGACAATCTGAGATGATATTCTCAGGATTGCACTTCAAATGAACTTCAGGATTTGGGAATGACATTTCCTTAGTTAGTTCAGAGTTCTTCTTAACTCTTGACAGGAAATTGTGATCACTTGTAAGTCCTTTGGTTCATTGGGGTCCTTTATGAGTTATAGATTCCTGGAACCAATGCAAGTTTAGTGAAACCTTAGATTCCTGAAACAAATTCACATATTGTTATTTGAGGAACCAGACCATATATCAAGTTCTTGTTTTATAACAGGATCCTAACAGGATATTGGATTCCAAACAAGTTCAATTCTAGGAATTTTCATTCATTAAGGTAAAGGTTTAATTGCTCTACTTGTACTTAAGTTATGAAGGTCTTGACTAAATTTAAGAGACACCCTATCATTGTTAGTTTTCCTTTTTGAACACTTGTACTATAGCAAAGTCATGTAGTAACTGTTTAAGTATATATGTACTTATGATTTAGGGTTCTTGCTAAGTTTAGTTAATTATATTGATACTCTATAGGAAACCATAGAACTAAGGTTCAGTTTAGGAATTACTTGTGATTAGAATCTTTTGATAAACCAATTAGAATTAGCAGTTTATTAACCAACTTGTACACATCATTATTACATTACAGGAGGATATCTAGCTCTTTTGCCTACTTGTACTTTCCTGGAGCAAGGCAAGTACACTCTACGGTTTTGTGCTTTTCATTATATATCTTGTGCTTCCTTGATTGACACGTTGCAACACGTCATGTACTTTCTGGTGCTCATGTTCTCTTGTTCTTATTACTTGTATCTGGGGTGGGGAAATATACTATCTATGTGACCAATCCCAAGAAACAACTCAGGTGTGTTTAGCTTAGACCCCGCATCGTGTACGCGGGTCCTAAGCCGTCCATTCATGTGCTTTCATGTGCTTTCATGTGCTTACCCTAGCCGGTCACATATTTAGTTATATTTCAAATATAGTACACACATGTTCAGGAGATATACCTTGTACTTATTTCCTGTGATTCCATGATATCATGTTCTTTCAGGTGCTTACATATCATGTTCTTTCATTTCTTACATTCATGTTCTTTCATGTACTTTACACTGTTTCTTTCATGTACTTATTCACCTGTTCTTTCCTGTATTTTTCATGTTTCCTCGTACTTTCATATCATGATGTCTTGTTCATTACCTAGAATTGTACTTGCTCCGCTCCTGAATAGGATATGTTGCAGGTGAGATGGAGGCCTTGTGTGACACCTACTATGGTCAGGATATTGCTTTCCCTGCTGAGCCAGCTGGAGCTGCTTGTGACTTAGAGGCTGCAGAAGCCTAGTGCTTCTTTAGTATTTCCTATTATCTTTCCATGTATTGAGACTAGCAGACTCTTTCATTAGTTTGAATGTAATAATTCAGATATTGTACTTTACTCTGGTTGGGACACATTTATATAGATGCTGTGATTTCATTTCATGTTCATATTTATCTGGTTAGTTTCCCTAGATTGGTACAACTTACTTTGTTGTGTCAAACAACAAAGGCTGGGCGTGTCCGACTCTTATCCGGTTATTCGGGAGCGGGTCGTGACAAAAGAGGAGGGAAAAATGATGGTTATGGTATAATGATGATGGTCAGTGAGGATCATCAGATACCACAAAGCATGGCTAGCCTTTATTGCCTAACATTTCAACGACAAAGCATGGCTGGCCTTTATTGCCTAACATTTCAACGACAAAGCATGGTAATCTAATAAGTCATACCTGAATTATAGAATTTTTTTCCATCTAAGTCGTGCAAGTAAAGAGATCTTTATTGATAAGAAAAAGAAAATACATGAACGTTGAATGGATTGACGATAAAATAGAATCCTGGACGACGACGACTGGCTTTCACAAGACATACAAGAAACAATAATAAATCTCGTCGTTAATTTTGCATTAGTTATTGTGCCCACGGTAAACGTTGGGTAGGCAAGTGCGGCGAGGATAATTGCTAAAATCATCTTCTAAGTAATTGCCCCATCGATCATATATCTATCTATATAAGAAGAAAAATGTAAGGGGATTTCTATTTGTACAAATGGTACTTCGAACTTGGAATGATCATTAAGAAATTAACGGTGCTTTACCTTTTGAGTTGTTTTGCCAAATCGATCACTCAAGATCTGTGGTCTTCACCCGTACCTGAGTTTAGGTAAGATTTTCAAAGCCCTCTCGACGAGAGAATCGAGTCTATGCAAGAAGAATCGCCAACCTACCGGCCAAAACTAGAAGTCAACTCAAAACCTTGATTTGGCTAAAAGGACCTACTATTTGCATTCCAAAGTACCTTGCTTATATTGAATCGGAACCAAGAAAAAGGTGGTCCCGTAGAAGAGGTGATTCCTCTCTTGAGGTGGGTAAATGATTTGATTCGCGATTTTATAAGAATTGAGCTAGTCATGTCTACAACTATGTATATCGAAAAAAAAAAATATATGATACTGCAAATTGGGGATTAGTTATGGATAATCGATTAGATCGTACCAATATAAAATCAATTTTTTTCAAGGCGAAGATTCAATCATTTACCCAACATCAAGGAACTACCGGTACGTTGTTGAATCGAAATAAGAATTGTCACTCTTTGATAATTTTGTTATCATTCAATTGTTCTCGAGTTGTCCATTCAACGGTCTAAAATATAACAACACTAAGACAACATGGTTGGACCCCGTTGTAATGCCTCCCTCCACACGGAGGCATTTGGTTGACTTGTTGGATTGGATCAAAATGTCGGACTGTGACTTATGTTGAAAATCGAGATATTTGAGGATGACGTGGTCTTTCTTAAATTGGCTGGATGGGATGAGTTATGGAGCGTCGCTCACTAGTATGGTTATGTCAAGTAAGGAAGATCATGCATTGTGTCAAATCATCTTTGGAGGACCCATTGAGCATATATGTGATCAGAACAGGAAGACCATTTGTATAGGTGACGGGAATTGTCCCTTCTCCTCTACTATTCCTTCACGCTTAATAAAATAATTTATTATGTTGTGTTTTGCCACTAAAAGGTCCAATACTTTAGTTGTTGCAAATATAGTGATGCTTATATTACCTAGGAAATGAATAACACATGAACAATTAAATGCATATATGAATGACACATGAGAAATGAATTGATAATGCAACTGACACAAAAGAAATGAAATGTTGTATGTCCCTATGAGAAATGAAATGATGTGAGAAATATTGCGATATAATGAAATAATGCGATAGTGAAATGATGAGGCTTGGGATCAGTAGATTACCAAGTGAAATGATAGTAATGATGAGAAATGATAAGTCGTTAAATGCGGCTTAAATGACACGAGAATGAGAAAATGTTGGCTTTGTTTACTTTCAGTATTTTACCATGTACTTTATGCTTATTGATTCGTATATGCATTCGCATGGTCATGAACAACTTGTACATAAGGTTCGAGATGAGTTTCATCGAACGGTACATGGGACACTGGGACCAATTCGACCCAGGAAAAACATTGACATGCTTTGATGGCACGAGTTATTACGGAACATTCATTAAGGCTAGCTATCTGCTTTGAATGGAGCGTCGCATTACCATATGAAGTCCTATATGGCATTGGGTCCTCATGGTGAAAAGACACCGGTGAACATGTAGTCAGGATGTATGTTAATGAATGTCTTATGCAGGTGGTAAGTTATTATATCATGTAACTTATGCAGGTATGGGAAAGTCTACCGTCGGCAAGGATCACTGAAAAGTGATATTCTCTTTCATGTTATTCAACTTATATTGCTTAACAAGTAAACCAAGTATGTTGTATTGTTGCTATTCATGATGTTAATTGACCCTAGGTCCCAATAAAAAGATGATATTAATAAATGCTTACTCACATGACTAGAAGTGTTGGTTTAGGTGAGTTGGCTAGTTTTACTCACCAGTACACGGCAATGTGATGGCCCACGTCTATGTGGACTTTTTCCACAGGTGCTTGGGATTTGCAGTACGCGGAGAGATTGGCTTGATCGGTTCCAAGGCATTGAAGATTTGTTGGACATACATAAACTCTCCTTGTAAAAGATGATGACATCTATTTATAAATGACTTAATGTATGGAACATTGTAATGTTGTGGTACCAGTGAGTTGCAAGCTGGTACGGCATTTTCAATGTAAGCCAAATTGGCATGAGAGTGATGGCAAATAAGAGATATTGTAAATTGTTGTAAACCTTTGTATTATGTTGCTATGATCATAAAGAGATGTATTTCTTATTTTTTAATTTGTCTGCTTATTTTGCCGCAATGTGTTTGATTAAGATTAACTATCAACTATGCATCGTTCTTGTTTTGTACAAGTACAATTTAGGCTTGTACGACTTCTCCTTGATGAAGATCCTATCGATCTCGATTTGTTTGGTCCGGTCATGTTGCACTGAATTGTTGGCGATACGGATGGCTGACTGGTTGTCACAACACAGCTTCATCTTGGCTCCTTGATCCAGCTTCAGCTCCGCCAGCATACACTTCAGCCATAACAGCTCTGCAACTCCTAAGACTATAGCTCTGTACTCCGCTTCCGTTGTCGATTTGGTCATCACTGACTGCTTCTTACTCCTCCAAAAAACCAAGTTGCCTCCTGCAATATGCAATAGCCCGAGGTGGACCTCCTGTTATCAGCACAGCTAGCCCAGTCAGAGTCGCAGTAGCCCTCGATGCTCACATGATCATTCCTCCTGAATATCGGTCCCTTTTCGGGGACACCCTTCAAGTATCTCAGAATATGGTACATTGTGTCCATATGACTCTTATTGGGTCATGCATGTAGCGGCGCACCACACTCACTACAAAGCAGATATCATGACGTGTTTGGCTCAAATAGAACTTCTTATCCACCAGTCTCTGGTATACTGTTTCGGTCAACTGGTTCTCCAGCCTCAGCATTAAGTTGAAATCTCTGATCGATCGGCGTCGCTGC